>JAOEGS010010771.1:24406-35568 GCA_025447755.1 Corythornis vintsioides
CCCTAATCATCTTGGTGGCCCTGTGTTGGACTCTCTCCAGCAAATCTCTATCTTTTCTGAACTGGGGTGTCCAAAACCGGACACAGTACTCCAGGTGGGGTCTCACCAGTGCAGAGTAGAGGGGGAGGAGAACCTCTCTTGACAGGAGCATTGGTATTTTGACTTTTTGGGGTGTTTTATGCCTGGGATAGCTGGGCCTTGCCTTGATATGGCACATGTGGAGACTGCAGGGCATCCCTCACACACACCTTTTCGAACCTATTCGTCCTCGGCTGGGATGTGGCTCTTCTCCCTGTTCCAACAACTTCCTTTGCCATGGTAGCCCTTCTGCAGCAGGGCCCAGATGACAGGTCAAGCCAAGACAACCAGCTACACAGCCCACATGTACAAAGTGGAGAGAATGCCTGTTTTATTATTGGTGTAATTCTGCTTGCATCCAACAGCTCCCTGCAACACTTTGTGCTCCTTCCACTATTTTAATTGGATATTCAGACCCTATTTGCAGTTAACATCAGCATGCAGCTACTTGGATGTCAGCCTAAAACGGAGATAGCCTAAAAAAAAAAAAAAAAAAAAAATTGCATGTTTATTCTCTTTTGAAATGCTTCCTGCATAAAACAGCCATTGGAGTTAAGAGCTACTCCTGATTAAATGGAGTGGGATCAGCACTCATGCTCAGACTGAAGAGGTTCACTAACACATGGAAACCAGTGAAGAGGTGGAGGAGGTATATGCAGCTCCATGGCCCCTCACATGCTGCATCAAAAGGACCACACGCATTACTGAGAGATACAATAAAATTCTCAAAAAGTCCATCATCCCACAAATGCATCTTTCTAGAAAAAACTCTGCAAAACACTTTTGAAAGAAGCCATCTTATTTTTCTTACTGATGAGAAATCTGAACTGACTTCTCTCCCTGCTGGGTGCTCTGTAATGGCACAGCAAGGCAGTCTGTGACTGCCACACCTCCTCACCACAGACTATGCAGGGAAAAGGCAAGAAACGGTCCTGTTCCCACTGCCCTGCTTGGGAAACGGGATGAGGATTATACAGGCTGGAGGGAGGCTGCATGGTAGAAGGAAACACCCTTTCAACTCCAGCACTAGAAGAGAAAGTGCAGATAGAAAGGTCAGGGTAAAGATGCCCTTTTGATTTCACATGCCTGGAGATAAAGATACAAGTGAGCTGCTGCATGACTGCACCTCTGGAGCAGCTCTGCTATGAGGGCAGGCTGTGGGAGCTGGGATTGTTCAACATGGAAAAGACTCTGGGGAGACTTTATAACTGCCTTCCAATACCTGAAGGAGACCTACAGGAAGGCTGGAGAAGGACTCTTCACAAGAGTGTCCAGTGATAGGACAAGGGGAAATGGTTTTAAACTGAGGGAAAATAGGTTTAGATCAGATCTTAGGAAAAAAGTTCTTCACTACTAGGGTGGTGAGACTCTGGAATAGATTGCCCAGAGGGGCTGTGGATGGCCAGGTTGGATGAGGCCTTGAGCAACCTGGTCTAGTTGAGAGGTTGGAAGGAACTCTAAGGTTCCTTCCAGCCTAAGCCATTCTATGATTCTGCACCTTCTCCTTCCTGATGTACACTGGGCATCCCACTAGGTGAAGAGGCAGAGTTTACTCCAAATGCCTGCCTTGTTTGGACTGTACATTGCAGTCCATCAGAAGCCAAACAAAGCTGATGAAAGTGAAAATAGGAAAATAGAAGAGAAGGGAAAGAAAAAAAAGGAAAGAAAAAAAAAAAGATTATGTTGCTCAGCTGCATAAAAGTGAAAATGGACATATCTGGAAACCTTTCCCAACCTTTCACTTATTGCACCTCCTTCAAAACAGAGCTCTGAATACACACACCTGAAATGCTCCCGAGGTGCATCTGCAGCATGCATTAACAAACACCCACACAAGTCAACATAGAGATTAAAGTGGTGCAATTATTTGGGTTTTCCAAGAAGAGAAAAACTGCTTAACTCATGGATCAAAAAAGAAAACTGGAGTAAGGCCACACTAAAAAATGCAATCCCGTTTTGTCTATAGCTTGGCATTTCTATGCAGTCATTTTAAGTACCTCCATTAAAAAGAAAAAAAAAAAAAAGATAAATTCTTAACCACAAAAACTGTACCAGCTTTATACCACCTCATCTCCCTCCCTCTCCTAAAGCCACAAAGGCTTCCCCTAGATAACATTTTTGTGAAGAAATAATAAAAAGCCACCCTTATAAGAAGCCATCTATCACGCCAGCACAAATTACCCCGCCACTTGCCAAATTGATGTGCCCTCCTTAATCTCCTCTAATTTTGGGAAGGGTCCTGCCTTGCATACAGCCTAGGATTGTGCAGCAACAGCAGGACTCAAAGCCATCGTGCTGCCAGTTGAATGACAGCAGATCCCTCTTCCGCGCGTCATTTCAGCAGCAGATGTGGTTCCATGAGCTCAACAACTTCCCGGTTTCTTTGGCCATTGCTGCTGCATTACCTTAAAGCAAAGCTGACAGGAGTCAGCCTCCATGCAGGGAGCACAGTCAGGTCCCTGACACAAGAATCAGCACCATGGAGGCAGAAAAAGCTGGTCACGCAAAGCGATTAAGTGAAAAATAATCATTACTACCTTAAAAAAAAGAAAACTCCCCAGTTTCCCCCCTACACCCTCTTTCAAGAGCAGAGCAGTGAGAAGGAAGCTGAGGAAGCCAGGCTGAATGGAGGAGTTGCACTGTAAGCATAGGAGGTACCAGCTATGGCCAGCAGCCACACGTGGGTGTGCTTTCCATTTACACCAGTGCCAGGAGCACCCACTCTTCCACTGCATCTGGTTTTTTCCTTTCCCATGTGTCTCCTGCACAAGACCACCCCATGCTCCCTGACTGTGCCCTTTACTCAGCAGCTGAGCAATTGGGCAGCATTTCCCACACAGGCTGGGTCCCATCTGACCATACAACAAGTAGGAGGGAGTGTAGCATGGAACAAAACATTATCTTCCCTGAACTGGGAGAAGAGGCAGAAATTGGTGGGAATGACAGAACTTATGTTAGCCCTAGCCAAGATCAGCTACTTCTCATCATTTGCTCCCACTGTCTCCACAGCAGCAATAATGGTCAGAGAATGCCTAGGGACTGGTCAGAGCTCAATGCTGCCTCAGAGGCTCAGCACAGAAGCTGTGCAAACTCTGCGTGAATTAATAATCTGACTTCCAGCAGAAACACATCAAAAAGGACCTATCATAACCTCATTCCCTTCCTCCTGCAGCTCTGCCAAAAGAGCAAGAAGAGGTTCTGCCATAAACCTTCTGGTGTGCAGCTGCCACAGGCAGCACACAGCCCAGCTCCACCCATGTGGTCCTGCTGCAGCAGGTCCAGCGCCACGGCTTTGCACTTCTCCCTGGTCTCACCTTAACCACCCCGTGTTGCCACCCAGCTGTGATGCCCCTGTGGAAGCAGCTCCACTTTTTTGCTTAACTCGAGATGCTGAAAGTCTAGTTAAAACAGGTGTGACAACCTGCCTCTGCCAAATTCACTAAAAAACAAGCTGACTGCAAAACTTGCTCTGCCAAGGCAAAACATCCAAAAAATGATGATTGTGTAACGGAGTCTGTTGCTCCTCACTTTGAGTTTCCTTATCTAACCAAGCACGGCCTGTAATGTAAGGAAGGGTAGTTGTTGTTTGTGTCTTTTAAAACTTATCTGCAGTGAGCTCCATCTCTTCACTCAGTATCTACAGGTAAAGCTGTGTATGTGGCCCAGAGTATTTGGCTACCTCAGGCAACTGGGCCAAATACAAACACAACAGAAGGCCAAATACAAAAACAAAAAAAAAACACAACCAACCGAAAAAAAAAACCCCACCAAAGGTATTTGGTTTTCTTTAGCAAAGCTGACATGTTTTCCTGGAGGTTTTGTTGGTTTTTTTTTTAATTGAGATCAAAATGATAAAGGTAGGGTATGAACTGCTTCAAAGCCTGAAGGAGTAAAGGAGCAAATGGCTACTTTCCGTCCCACTTCATTGAGGAAACTGCTGTGTGAATCAAAGCTGAGAAGCATGAGAGGAGAGAGGAAACAATACAGCCCATTGCAAAATCATCTATAGGACAGGCAACATGAAAAGGTTTACCTGATTAGCATCACCATAGAGCTTTGCTCAAGCTGGAAGGGTTACCTGTGTGCCCGGGACATCAGACTGGGACTTGACAAGGTCCAGGCTCAAATCCTGGCTCTGCTACAGGCTTGCTTAGTTAAACCCACAGAAAAAAAAAAAGAAAAGAATCTATGATTTTAACCCATGCAGCCTTATTGCACTTTGCCAGGGTCTCTGCTTCTTGCTTTCAAATAAGAGTCAACAATTCTGCACCATCCAACACAACCATCCACAGGGATGTCTGCATATAAAAATGCTGCAGCAGCTGTCTTCAGATGAGGACAGGAACAGGAAAAATGCAGCAGACAGTAAAATGGGTCTGTGAGCCTGGCAGAAGTCACTTGCGTGCAGTAAAACTTAGAAGACCGAGCACACAACTGTTCGAGCTGCAGCAGGGAGATATGATGGATAAGGCAGGTAGGAGACTTGTCCTCGATGTCCCCTGATGCCCTCTTTGATACCCCCAGAAGAGTAAAAGCAACCTTCCAATAACCACATCAGCAACACACCTAAAATAGGCTGCTTCCCTCCACACGTTTCTGCACTTCAATGCAGACGGGTCACATCGCACTGACGTCTGCACAAAACTCACCCCTCACAGCACATTTCCTCAGCTGACGAGAAACAGAGAAACGAGCTCTTATCTCCTCAGAAGGCACAACCCTAGCTGGTGCAGGGGAAGGCTGGTGGCTGCACTGACACGTCTGTACCCAGGCCAGCTCTGCTCTGCACGTTTTATCTCCATCCACTTCAGGGCTACGCACCTTTCAACACCCTGGGCGTTGAATAACTTCATGCCCCCAAGTACCATAAACTTCTACAACCGCAGTAACTCACAGATGGGTATGGATGGTTATAAAATCATGTCCTAAATTAGGACAGCAAGAAGCTGAGATTGGAAGAGCAGAAGGAAGTCAGGAAATCCCAGGAGAAGATGATGGGGGAGGGATTTAGTCTCTTTAGAAAACAATAATGCAGTTTAATCTATTTTTCTTTTGACTTTACACACTAATATAAGCTTCTCAGCTTCTGGGGCTGTCACAAATCATACAGAAAATAAGGCCACTGGAACCCCATCAGTAGAATAAGAGTTATATAGTAATAATCCTGAGGAGCTGCACAGGGCTTTCCATCTTCAAAGTGTTTTACAGACAGTAATTTATTAATCTGCAAATTTCCCCTGGCCATAAGCAACTGCTCTGCCTCTCTGCCAAGCACAAGAGAGACATACAGCACAGACTGACACTCAGGAGAGGTGATCCAGACAGCAGCTCTGACCTCCAGAACCAGACCTCAGTTTCTGGCTTGCTGTGGTCACAGCTTCACTGCTCCAACCACCACTGGAATCCAGATGCACTGGTGACATCTGGCACTTTAGGCCAGCTTCAGAGAGGACAAAACCAGTGCCTGAAAGCCTCTGGTATGGGCGAGTGAGATACACACTCTCATAATCCATAAATAACAGCAAAGCCTGAAATAAAACTCAAAGGACAGAGGCTCCTGGCTGGCTTACAGTAACTGATTGTCATGCTGGGGTGTCATTCTGGGCAGAAGCTGGCCCCATTCCTAGGCTCGTCCTAGCTCCACACAGCCCGAGAACCCCCAGGGAGCTGTCAGAGGAGTTTCCAATTCAAACAAGATGCTTCCTCCCACCAAAGGGCTATTTATGCACAGCAGTTACCTGTTCTCCCTAGATGGGTCCTTTAGATAATCAGCATGAAGCTGATCCTCCTGTCCTGGCAGCAATATTCTTGTGTTTTTCTAATTCCCCAAGACAATACTCCTAAACATGATGCTCTCCCCAGCCCTTGCCCTGGGAAATCTGGGAGATCCTGGAGAATGAGAGGGCAGCCAGACTAGCAGAGAGAGAAAAATGGAACAAGGAGCACAACTACAGCTATATCTTCTAAATAACTCAGTGTCTAAAATAGGCCAGCTTTGTGTGGAAACAAGAAGATAACATTATTCTGTACTCACACTGGCTGTTATGTTCTTTGTCCAATTTTTAAGCCAGTGTATATTTATATGACTTCAGTAGTGCCAAAGAAAGCCATTTAAGCCCAAAACTGGGTTCACAGGCTTTTGCTGTCCTTCTCTGGATATCAGAACATCTGGGTTCATTAAGCCTTAATTCCATCTTAAGGATGACTTAACTGAGGCAGGAAAAGCAGAAGACCCCAAGTACCATTAACAGTGTCCCATCCCAAAGGTCATGGGTAAGGAACTGAAACCCAGGCACTGCAGATCCTGTATATTCTCAAGACCAGAAGGGATTTACCCACACATATGGCATGAGTGAGTAGCAGGCTCAAGCACAAATCAGTCTCTGATTCCAAGTCTTTTACTCTACACTACTCAGATCACATTTCTTTCCTCTTCCAGCTTGTGACTGGAAGCAGAAACAGCAGAGCCCAAAACAGATGCTTAGATCCGCTGTGCTGTTGGCAAAATAGGGGATGAGGGGGAATAAAGTTTGTGGATTTGTCTTTCCAGTAAGATGCAGGGTGAAGTACAATGCTGAAGTTTTCTGACACGCTGCTAGGGCGACTGTCAGCCATACTGGCTGAACTGGATGGAAAGGCTGTCTTCATTAAGGGCAGAGCAGTGCTTTTGTTTCATTGCTGAAATACATTAAGTGTTGACTTTCCATCCCCTCTCAAGCTCTCTCAAGCTTACAGAGACAGCAGAGCTGGTGCCCCTGGCTTGGGCAGTTCCTGGTTGGTGTTGCCGACCACACTGCTCCCCTGGGAAGGACTGCAGAAGTAGGCAGGGGAAGTGGTAACAAACCACAACAGGGCTCTTGTCCCTGACTCCAGCCTTCCCTGGCCCCTTGCCAGCCTGTGCTGGAGAGAGGACTGGTCCCAACAATACAGCATTACAGGACTATTACAGCAATGCACAGAAAAAGATGCAGCTGAAATGACAAATCCCTGCCAAGTTACATATCTTAAATATCCCAATAGTCAGATTCCCCAGCGAGAGCCTTGGCCTTGCCTGGTGTTAGGAGACCACTGGGGCAGCTGCAAACTATGCACAGCTCTTCTGCATTCACTCTGGATAACCTCTGCTCCCCACACCTACACTCCCTGCTCCAAGAAGAAAAAGCAAGCCCAAGTGCTGGAACATTATCAGAGCATGCCCACTCTCCCACACTGCTCTGTATTTACAACTCTGCCAGAGTGAAATGAGCTTCAGTTGCCTTTTGGTGCCAGTCCCAGGAAACCCTGCAGTGTAACAGAGGGCTGCACAGACGGCTGCCCCTCCATCCAAGTACATCCAACAACCATCCAAGCCCATCATGAATAACAAAAGATGTTCTGACAGCCCACATTGGTTTATGATGTCCATAGAACAAAAAGGGAGCTCTGAACTGTCACCCATGGACCTGCAGAAAATTAAATGCATACACTACAGTGGATTTGAAAAAGTGTATTTAACTGATCATGTGTCCCATGCATCACCCTTTCACACTTATGTTCCTGCAGAACACTACAAGGGCTTTAACCACCCTATACAGAAAACCTCTGCTAAAGGAGGAATATCTGAAAAGCACTAAATACCTCACAGAAATGCATGGAGGGTTCTGCCAGATCAATTGGTCTGTGTGATCCAAACACCAGGGTGCTCATTTCACAGCTCCCGGCTCATAGTCTCAGCTTTTAGAGTTGCTCTAACATTTCCTGGGCAATCCTGATTCAATTGCACCCACCTCCCTTTTCTGAAAAAGCCCAAGATGACTGCATACGGGGTGTAATGCTGCCTCAGCAGAAGGAGGATACTGCGTTGGTGGAGAGCAGAACAGCGTGTCCAGGAGCACATGCAAAGCAGGGATTTTCCAAGTGAGCAGTGGTGACCTCTGTCACTGGGTCCCTCTTTACCCAGGCACTCCTAATACCTAGGGCTTAGCAGAGGAGGCCTGGCCCACACAGCCTTCCTCCTTTGTTGTTTCCCCATTGCTCACTGCTTCCACGAGGCCCCCCATTAGGCAAGATGGGACATTCCCTGCTGAAGACTACAGCCTACTGTGAATGCCTGCAGCCCTTGGTCAACCCAAGGGGAAAAAACCTCAAAAACAAACAACCCAGACTTCAGCTACTGTGGTGAACCCTGCACTGCGATAAACCTTGCTGAGATGTGCGTTATGAATCTGGCCCAAATAATTCAGTGTGGTCCAAGAGATAATGACACAAGAGCTGTTCACCTACTCAGGGTACTATAACTGCTTGTTTGCCAGTGGTGCAGAGGAGCAAGGGCTCGCAGGGGTCTCATCGATCCCCTGCACAGCCATTATGTTTGAACATTTCCCTCTATAAAGCCAGCGTCTGTTCTTTCCTCCCTCCCCCTTTCCATTTGCCTCCTGCAAATCACGCTGTCTCCTTCCACCCCCAAATAGGAAGTCCGGAGCTGAGACACACACAATCTGCCTCTTCACAAGAGCTGGGCTGAACATGTGCCAGAGGAGCTGCGAGCATGACAACATATTTCCTGTCAGGAAAGTGACTCAGTGAGATGGGTATGAGAGCTTCTCTTACTCGAGAAGTTCCCCTCTCCCCTTGCGTTGCTGAGACATGAGTCACAATCTGAGAGCCGGAATCTCAACCCCCTCCGGATCCAACCAGGAATAGCAGAGTTCAGGTTCAAGCCCAGGTCCTGCTTGTAAGTCAGTGACAAGTCAACATCACGTACACAGCCCTGGTTTTGCCCATCACAGAAGGGGAATGATACAGACCAAATGAACAATCTGAATTTGAAAAGCACTTTTAGGTCAAGGTGGTGCTTATGGCTATTTGCTAACACATCCATTTACACCACGCTCATAGCCTCTATACGTGAGCATTATACAATATCCACACAGAACTGACATTGTGTTCATGCATTTTATACATGACCATTTCATCCAGAAATACTGTAAATGCTTAAAAATCACTGCCTCTGATCAGCTCCTCCTGCGATAAGTTGGGCAGACCCTTTGTGTGCCATGTCCTTACCTGAGCCACCAACAAGGGTGACCATGCACAGCCAGAGTGTAACCAGCAGGGCACCGACCATCTTCATCCTGCTGAGACAAAGCACACACACAGGTACTAGTTATTTTACACTGTTTCATCACTGTGGACAAATTTTTTTAACTCTGAGCAGATGTTTATTCCTGCATCCACCCAGTTTATTCCTCCACCCACCTAGGGATCCTTCAATTCTATTATTTTTTTATTATTGCTTTAAGATTCCTTAAGAACAGCATGCGTATGGCACTGCTGTTCTGACTGAAGGCAGCTGCGAGTGTTCTCCAAGCCTGGGAGGTGATGGCTCAGAAGAGGTCAGCCCAGCTCATTGACTGAAGTCACTGGAATAGTCTCAACCCACGAGCAAAAGGAGCAAGGTAGATGCTTGCATGCTCACAATCCCAAGCTTCGAGTCCCAAACCACAGAGGTTCTTTGCCAAGATCTCATTCTGCTCATTTCCAAGAACAAGTGCAGAAAGCATTTGCAGTGGTGAGCAGTGGCTGAAGCACATTTGCACTGAACATGTGTCTGACAGTTGAGTGTTGACAGCCATGCTGGTGCAAGCCCAAATTTGCAATATCTGCTGCTGGTGGCCTGGGAAGAGGCCCCCTGCCAGAGTCCTGACTGCTTTACCCCATTCCTGCAGGCAGGTCAAAGCAGGACAAAGCTCCAACAGTTTTTTCCATTCAAACCCTCCTTGAAACGTTCACCTTGCAGGAGTAAACAAGAGCCAGGTTTGTATGCTGTTCAGAAAATATCTGTATAAAGCTTTATACTTTAAAAAGAACTATTCCAGACTTCTTTGGTCCCACTAGAGAGCCCAATTTGCTGTAATTTGAGATAAATGCATCCTGCCAGACTTTCACTTGCCGCCCGCTCCAGGATCTGGCATTTGGCTCTCAGAGCTGTTCACTCACTAGAATTAAATTTCCCTCTGTTTCTAGGTTTTCCACGATGCAATTTATAAGTTGGTAGTCAAGAAAGCTGACATTTACTAGATGCTCTCATTAATGGGGTGATGGCTGCATTTGATATTCCTGGGTGCTGTCAGATCACAAAGGGAAAAGAGACAGTTAAAAGGCTGAACTTCTTCAAAGCACCTGAGCTCCACCAAGCAGAGGCTGTAACGAGCACGGTGACACCGAGATGACAGGAAAATCAGCTCCATTGGGGTGGGGAGAGAAGTCACAGAGCTCCCTTAAACACAGCTCTCATAAACCTGCCCATAGTACAGGCGTCACACAGAAGGGTTCCAAGCAGAAGTAGAGAGACCTGAGATTGCACAGACTGCAGAGATTAACAAGAATTCGATAAGTGACACGTTCTACTCAAAATCAGCAGCTGATATTGAACCCTTCCCTTTCAATGCTTGCATCTGAAAAAACCTTTGTTTGATGTTTTCCTTTGTTGGGCTCATCTTGAGGAGACAAAGAAAATCCAGAGCAAGTCTGCTCTTCCCTGCACAGTCCATGCAAAGGGCTGCAGATTGCCTTGGAAGCCATAAGGCCTTCAGAAATGGCCCAAAAAAAACGAGAAGAAGGTGAGTTTTCTTCCCTGGGGTCCAGCTGAAAGGGCTGGTCATCTCCTACCTCTTTTATCCAAACTGAAATGCCAGCTACTAATCAAACACTTCCCCTTACTGACATCTACAACCAGTTCCCAGTGTCACTTAAGACTCCTGTATTGGGTCTTACTGGGATGGAGTTAATTTTCCCCACAGCAGCCCTCCCAGTGGTGTGTTTTGCACTGGGAGCTGGAAAGGTGCTGTGGCTGCTTCTGGGCAGGGCTCTCAAAGCATCAAGGCTGTTTCTCCAACATTCCCAACAGTGGGATGGGGTGGACAAGATCCTGGGAGAGGACACAACTGGGACAGCTGTCCCAAAGTGACCAAAGGGATAATCCATACCATATGACATCAACTTACCAATAACAGCTAGAAAAAGTAAGGGGGGGGGGGGGGGGGGGAAGGGGCATTGGTTTGTCCCCCAGAGCAACCACTACCCCTTTGGAGCCCTCCTTCCTA
>JAOEGS010010771.1:35668-61322 GCA_025447755.1 Corythornis vintsioides
AAAGGCGAAAAAAAGAACAAGAAACAACACAAAAAACAAAAAAAACAAAAGCAAAAAAAAGGGAAAAAAGGGAAAGAGGGGGGGGGGGGGGGGGGGGGGGGGGGCGGGAGGGGGCATTGGCTTGTCCTCCAGAGCAACCACTATACCTTTGGAGCCCTCCTTCCTAGCAAAGGGGCCAGACAGCACCTGCTGATGGGAAGTAGAGATTAAATCTTGTTTTCTTTTGCTTCCAGGTGCACAGTCTTTCTATGCTTTTCATTAAACTGCCTTTGTCTTAACCTATGAGTTTCATTTTACTCTTCCCCCTGGTCCAGCTGAGAGGAGAAGTGGTAGGGGAATGATAGAGCAGCATGGTGGGCACCTGGCATCCACCCAAGGTTACACCACCATGACTCCACAAAGAAGAAACTAAATTAAGTACTCCTAACCTCTGGAAATGTTCAAGAATAATAAAACATCTTTATGCCAGATTGGACAGAATTGAACCAAGATGCTCCATTTTTGGTAGGAATTTAGGAACTTCTGGGAACTCAAATGCTGGAAGAGAGGGAATGTAAATAGTGGATGGGGATCATTCCCATAATAAAGATCCCTTGTGGTTCCATCTCCATTTGTCATTAGACTGTGTCCTCACTCTAATGAGAGTTAGACGCACCCTCACTCCCAGCAATTCTCCCCTGCATTTTGCACAAATCAGACAGAATTCAGCCCTGAAGCAAGCAGGAACAACTACTGACTTTGGATGAGTTTCTCTCCTTTAGAGCAAGGCCACTTATGTGGCCCTAGGCCAAAATAAACTACTATGTTTCACTCAGTGATACACAAACTCTGCAGCGAGCTAATATTTACATCCATTAACCATGCTCATAGGAACATGCTCCTTTCAACCGTCTAGAAGAACCACCAGGTCTTTGTTCCCACAAGCAAGGTATCCAAGATTTCCATGCTCTGCCTGCTAGCAGAAAAAATCTTGTTTCTTGCTGTACCCAGCCATAAAATCAGAAGCCCTACACAGCGTGAGTTACTTCTGGTTCATTCCAGGCTCTCCAAAGATCTTATCAGTGCAGACAGACGGACACAGAGCCTGTCAGATTACAGCAATTTCTCCATTACAGGAATGGACTCAGTTGACCACAGCTCTGGCTGCTCTCACGCTACACAAAACACAAGGGACAGCAGAAGGCACATGCACAGACTCAAGGACTGGTCAAGGGGAGCCAACACAAACTCCTGGATGCCCTGACCATGCCAGCATTTGCCACCTAAGATGAAGATGATTCTCCCCACTTTGGTAAAGAAACAGAGAGCTCAGAAGCACAATGAAGATGATAAAGGGGACTGTAGGGCAGGATGGTTTCTGCAGTCCAGCTCTGCCCCCATGGCACATGATTATTAAAAATAAAAATAAATAAATCAATTAATGCCATAGGATCTGATGCCATAGGATCTGACAGTTTCTACTAACACAGCACAGGGACCAATTCTTGTGTACTTGTGCTGCTAGCACTGTGATGCTTTGATTTAAATGGCCTGAAACCTGTGATGTACCCCAAAGAGAATGGTCTTGACACAGCAGTCCTGTGGTCACACAAGACCATCATTTCTCCCGGGGAGGAAAAGACGATTCTGCCAACGACACCAGGAAGACAGCATTGCATCCATTCAGCTGCAGAGTGAGAGGGTGAGTTTTGCAATGCCGTAAGAACCTGATGTCACAGGACTACAGCCCACCCCAGCCTTGCCAGAAACAGAAAGGTTTTCTCAATCTTTTCCAGCAACCTGCTTCTTTGTTTCGTGACATCAGGCTGCATTGTTGACATTTTGCTGGCATGTTGACATTTTGCCTGCATGTGACGCAATTCCAGTGGTATCTGACTAACTTGTTGCACAATTTGGTACCACCACACAAACATTCAGCATCTCTGGCTGCAAATGCAGGAGCCAGAGGTCAGAGTGTGAAAGCCCCAGGCTGCAGCAGAGGGGTTCACCCCAACTGCATCTATAAAGGTCACAGATCTCACCTATAGCACAGAAGAGAAGAAAATAAAGTGAACCCTAAAGGGAGCCAGGAATAAAAATTGGTGAGCATAAAGCACACCAGCTTATAAATCATGCTGCATCTACAAAGTAGGCAATCAAAACAGCCAGAAGAAGTCTGGAGAGCTCCAATACATCCTCCACACTCCAAGAACTTCCCATGAGACCAGTATACTCCAAGGCGTTCTTAGTGTCTCCATAAATTAACATTTCAACAAAAATAACATCTCAGAGTGGTTGGGGAACACAATCCATCACTGTTGTTGCTAGAGGTTGTTTTCAGGAATTTACTTGAAATGTTCATTTTGTTTCAAATCATCAATTGCTTCCTTTTCATCCCTGAGCACTTTCTTCAAACTTTTGCCCTCTTCCTGCTAGGAAGCAAATAAAACTGTTTTTCATTTGATACTGGCCAAAGTGGCCTTTATGTTAAAAAAAACCCTTTTATTAAAAGATGTTTTCTATGGAAACACCTTTCCCAAACAGACCTAGGCAAGGACATGTTCACTCCCACCTTCAGCAGCATGGACCCTGCAAAGCCCAAGTGCTTTTCAAATTATTATAAAACTTAAAAGAGATGTCAAATAATTAACAAAGAGACTGTACACCTATTCTCAAAGACACTGTACCAGTTCTACAGGGGAAAAAAAATGCTGCATTTTCAAAAAAATACCTTTGTCCCTCCTATCCACAGGCACCTAGGGAGAGATTAAGGTTTTTTGACTTTTCACTGAAAAGTCAGACTATGACATGCAGAACAAAAGCACCTTTCATAACATTGCCACTAAGTGCTCTGGTTGAAAGGGCATGTAAAATTAAAAAGTTTCAGAAAGAGGAAAAAAATTAACACTGACCAGAACAGGTTTTACATATTATTCTCTTTCTATAACTCTGTCCCAAGCCCCTTGGAGGCAAAAGCATTTGCAAGGGAAAGACTAGTCCCAGGAAAAGAGATGCAAACACAGGAAAGGTAACAAAAATCAGGGTGGGCTAGCTTAGGAAATTATTTGCTTCTATGCCATGTGGACTTGGGGCTGAAGGCTGACAGGCTGCAAAGAAGGGCTGGCACTCAGGAGAGGGGCACATCTCCTCCACAAGCCTCAGGTCCCTGCATCATCAGGCAGCAGCACTGGAGAAGGCTGCTCGATCAGATTGCTGAGTTTTCTTATGGGGAAAATAGATGTACAGTCCAAGTAAATTCAAAGAATCCAAAAGGCAGACAAAGGGCAGCCTGCAAAAGCAGCTGCAGAAATGTAATAGCAAAAACACTAATGGAAAGTGGGAAAAGGCCCTTCAGGAAACGCTTTTGCTTTTCAGTATGTGCAGGAATAAGTCAGACAAAAGGGAGAATTACTGTAGCATAAACCATCTTGGTGCCACTTAGCCAGGATTTATGCAGCATCTCTCTGACCCTGCCTCTCCTCTGGAGGCCATTTGGGCACCACACAGCACTGCCCTATGCTGTATCACCAGCCTTCTCCCTGTACCCCTGCCTGAAGCAGAGCCACTCCTACAGCAAGCTGGCCAGCCCCAGCGACTCCCTTTGAGCAGCAGAGTTACACCAAAACCTCTGGAGACCTGGGTAGAAAGACAGGCAATGGGCTTTGCAAGTCCAGCATTTTCTCCTCCAGGAAGAATTAGATCTTCCCCTCCCAGACAACTTCCAAGACCAGAATGGGAAGGGAACCAGCAGCAGATTGATGATGAATGCCCTAAGCAGCTCTGAGCATGTTCCCTGCCCTCATGCACACTACGCCACGCTCACCACTGCCAACTCGGTCACCCTGACCAACAAAGGGTCCCCAGCGCTCCCCTCCGAGCAGTATTCACATCTTCTGAAGTACAGAGAGTCCAATTTGCCTTGGCAGCAGTTCCCTGACAGCCAGGCACATTTGAGCAGGAATCAGCCAGGGCTGAAGCCTGGCCCTCAATCAAGGATGTCATGGGAGACATAAGTGTGACCCAGACAGTGCATGGAAAGGTGATGAATCTAAGGCAGGGACCTGCAAGATGGGTGCTCCCCTCTTGCCAGGGTAGCTGCACTCACCGGGCTATCGCATGCCTGACAACTAAGAAGGCTCAAAGGATTTTGTTCTGAAATGTTTCTATTATAAAAGCAATTTATATAGTCAGAACCAAAGGAAACATTTAGATTTACACAGACTGAAACATTTTGCCAGTTAGAATTACAGCAAATATTAAACACTTGCTTTTGCAGAGCAGAAAACAAACAAAAACCAACCAACCAACCAACCAACCAAACAAACAAAAACCCACAACTACTGGGAGTCAGATGGAAAACTGCCCTGGTGAGAGGTCTCCCCTGTCACTATCACAAAGCATATTCTGTCTTCCTTAGCCAGAGCTGGCCACTATCACACAGGACCTGGAAGCACTGGCTCTCAGTACTGGGGAGCTGTAGTGCTCACACACAGCCTTACACCCAGGTCTACCAAGTACATAGAAGGGGAAAACAAAACAAAAACATAAACAAACAAACAGAAAGACCCTACCAAACCCAAACATGCAAAAAAATCTGGAAACAGCCTTCTCAGTCAGTGGCTCAACCAGCTCTTTGCCAGCTGAGGACATGACACCAGGAATCCGAGGTGGCTCTATTTGCCTGTTACCCACCACTGCCCCTCCCTGGCCTCCTGCACTGCACATACCGGCCATGCAGTCTGATGGCTTTTTAATAATGAATTTTTACTAAATCCCCAACATGGAGATGAACCAACTCAGCAGTGTCTCACTCCAGGAGATGATCCCAAGCTCTTTCTCCTTCAACAACAGTGGCACAAACTGCAGGAGCAAGTCTGACCAAGAGCTCCCATGGGCAGAGCAGGCAGCAGCCCCATCTTGAGCTGAGGAGAGAACAAAGAGACATGCATTTACAGCAAGTCATTCCTGGGAGCTTCCTTGGTAGTGCAAGATTTGCCTCTGCCAGTGCCAATGTTTGGGACATGGAGGCGACTGCCAGGAGGGAATTTGTGATCTGCTATTGGCATTTAGATACCATCTCCCGCAGTCCTGAACAGATTTAACACCAACAATCAGAATTCAGAGGAAGAAGCTGTTTTTCCCCCCTCTCAAGAAAAAAAGAAAAAAAGAAGTGCAATCTAGACATGTGGAGAGAAGGGATGTGGGGGGCTTGAAAATACATCAGAAGAAAGTCAGTATCCCCCTCCCTTTGCAGTTCTGCTGGAGTCCTCTCAGGGCTTGGCAAAGCAGAAACGCTACAGATCTTTCACGCTGCTCTGCTGGAGCCCAGGGTGCTTCTGATTATACTCTGGCAGCTGGTTAGCAGGCAGAGCATACTGCATTTCATATGTTTAAAATAAACTAGCTCCATAATCTGTCACCTCTCTGACATCTTAGCACACCTGGATAAGACAAATAAACATCTGGGACTATGACCAAGAGACCTGGCGTGGGCCGAGAGGGGCAGGCAGAGCCACAGCCATGAAATCAAACAGCCAGGATTACAAATGCACACACGCTGGCCACCGAGCAGTTCAAACACCAACCTCCAGGAGCACTTCTGTGCTCAAGCAAAAGGTATCCAGCCAAGATAGCCTATTTTTTAAGTCTGAATAGTGAAGGAATGAAAAGCTTCCAGCAGAGCTTCAAAGAGAGCCGAGACCTTCCGTGAAGCCAGACACAATGCTTCTATTTCAGATGGTGATGTTACAGTGAAAGGAGAAATACCCATATGTTGGGCTACAGGGAAATAAACTGCCAAACTAGCCTTTGCACAGGAAAAAGAAATCTGCAAACAACATGGGTCCAAAACCTGAGGAGACTTAAGGAATCCAGAGTGAGCTTCCTCACTCAAGGAAACACTTCTGTTGAGTTCTGGTGGAGCACATGGAGCCACTGGAGAATGAGTGTTTAATTGATGCATTCTGGCTCCTGACCTTTTTAATGGCTTTTAGATGTAAACAACTCCACTGCCCCCTCCAAGAGGTTATTCCACTGTCCCTGTGAACACAGCAGCACATCCCCACATTGCAACAGACTGCACAGCAGCAAGCCCAAGCTAGCTCAGCCCAAGCTTCTAAATCCAAAGAATCACAGAATGGTTTGGGTTGGAAGAGACCTTCACAGATCATCTAGTCCAAATCCCCTGCAGTGAGCAGGGACATCTTTAACTAGATCAAATTGCTCAAAGACCTGTCCAACATAACCTTGAATGTTCCCAGAGATGGGGCACCTACCACCTCTCTGGTAAACCTGTGCCACTATTTAAGAACCTGGTGTAAAAAAATTTTAGAAAAAAAAAATTTTTTCTAAAAAAAAAAAGTTTGAGAACTTGGTGTAAAAAAATTTCTTCCTTCTATCTAGAATAAATCTCCCCTCTTTTAGTTTAAAACCATTACCCTTGTCCTGTCACAACAAGCCCTGCTAAAAATATTGTCCCTTTTCTTGTAGGCCCCTTTCAACTACTGAAAGGACACAATAAGGTCTCCTCAGAACCTTCTCCAGGCTGAACGACCTCAACTGTCTCAGACTGTGCTCACAACAGAGGTGCTCCAGCCCTCGGTTCATTTCTATGGCTCTCCTCTGGACCTGCTTCAACAGGTCCATGTCTTTTTTGTGCCAAGGACTCCAGAGCTGGACACAGGACTCCAGGTGAGGTCTCAACAGAGCAGAGTGGCAGAATCACCTCCCTCAATCTGCTGTCCACACTGCTTTTGATGCAGCCCAGGACACAGTTTGCCTTCTGGGCTGTATCAACTCACGTCCAGCTTTTCATCCACACATCCTTCTCCACAGTGACTCTCCTAATCACTTCATCCCCCAGTCTGTATTGATACTGAGGATTGCCCCTCCCAGGTGCAGAACTCTGCACTTGGCCTTGTTGAACCTCATGAAGTTTACATGGGCCCACTTCTCAAGCTTGCCCTGGTCCCTCTGGATGACATCCCATCACTCAGGTGTGCCAAACACATCACTCAACTTGGTGTCATCTGCACACTTGGTGAGGGGGGACTCCATCAGTGACATAGATGGAGGGATTAAGATATTAAACAGCACTAGTATAAGTACAGACCCCTGAGAGACATCAATTGTCACTGAGCTGCACCTGGACATTGAGACATTGACCACTACCCTCTGGATGTGCCCACCCAATCAATTTGTTATCCACAGAACTGTCCACCCACCAAATCCATATCTCTCCAATTTATAGAGAATGTTAAGGGAGACAGAGTCAAAGGCCTTACAAAAGTCCAGACAGGCATGTCCACAGCTCTTCCCTTGTCCACAGATGTGGTCACTCTTTCACAGAAGGTCACTAGATTGGTCAGACAGGACTTGCCCTTGGTGAAGCCATGCTGGCTGTCTTGAATCACCTCTCTGTCCTCCATGTGCATTAGCATAGCTCCTAGGAGGAGCTGTTCCATGATCCTCTCAGGCACAGAGGCAAGGCTGATAGGTCAGGGGTTCCCAATTGCTCTGCAACTTCACTGCACCTCCCCACCATCACAACTGGAGCTGCACCCAGCCCTGCTGAGCCCTAGCTGCAATAGGCTCTCAGTATCAAAAAACACTCCAAGAGTTTAAGCTCCAGCCCTTACTGCCAGCTGCCTACCTGCTCTTCTGCTTCATCTCCTCCCCCTGCAGCCCTCAGTGCTCACAGACTGGATTCCCAGGACAGCTGCTCTATATTCAGCCAACATCTTCCCCTTCTTGTTCCCCTAGAGAGGGACACAGCAGGCAAAAAGCCTCCAAGCACCACCATGCTCCAAAGCACAGCTCATTGTGTTTCACTCCCCTTTTCAAGCCCCTCTTTTAGTGTGACATTGCCACAAAATCCACAGGCAGACTGGATTTTACAGTTTACTCCTGCTCCTATTGGTGGTGAAGACCTAATCTACAACTCTCTCTGTGGTATAAGGGAAGAATTTCCTCAAGTGACTCCAGATATCCTGGGATGAGCAACATAGTCAAGGCTAAAAGCAAGTCAGCTGAGCTTTTCTTTTTTTCAAGTGCAGGCCACACAGTGTTTTCACATCTGGCACTTATATTAATCACATTAATTTAATCACATTTAGCCTTATAAGAAAAAGTAAACAAGAACAAGATAAGAACACACTTCATGCCCTCTCCAGCTCAGACAGGCTGCTCTATAAGTGTGATTTACACATCAATACACAGCAAAATTTAAAGCAATAGAAAAAGGAACAGCAAAGGCATTAAAGCCCAGGAGCTACCTGCCTCCCTCATGACAACATCCCACTTAGAAGTTCTCCAGGTGTCCTTTCAGCCCTCCCACAGGCCTCCACATTCCCACCCCACCCACATGACCCTCTTGGTGACTATCAGAGCAACTTTCCTCTGCATGCCTGCACCGTCATGGTCAGCACAGTCCACTTCAGCTGTGCAAAAGGACTAGAACAAAAAAACAAAGAGGAAAAGAGAATGAATCAATCCTTGCTACATCATCTGTATTGCATTTGCTTCCCATGCCTCTAACATTTCCTTCTGCAAATACTTGGTTGCACCATCACAGGGAACTTGCTCAGGCTCTACGTGCACTGACCCCATCAGTGCAGCTTTAAATTCAACCCTCAAACAATGGGACCCTGAATTTTCAAGTCCAGGAGCTACAGAGAAGCTTCCTCCACAGCACTTGCTGTGCTCTGTGACCCACAGCACCTACACAGTGGGAAGGCTGAGAGGGATCTGCAGGCAGCAGTATGCTGTGATTGTCATCAATATTAATTATTTGGGGAGAATATGATTGATCTCATGAGGGCAATGAATTCATTTCTCCAGCTGAATGACAAACAAAAGGCAATATATGCACTGCTGACATTTCCAAAGGCTACAAGGAGCGGCGACAGGAGGAAATACTGTTATGTGTTAAAACCCTACTGAAAAGGGACCAAAAAAATCTGAGAAATCTCCAAAATTCTCATTTCAGAGCACTTTCAATGCCAGGAAGCAGAAGCCTTCATGTTCACAAATCTGCACTGACCTAGCCCTGGGCTGGCTCACCTCCTTGCATTGAGAGGAAGGAATCACTGAGTGTCTTTGGGAAACTGGGTTGATTTTCCCTCTTGCTCTTCAACACTTCTTGTCAACAACTATAGAGTCATTGCACCTGGCAGACAAGGGTTGGGGGGAAGGTTTAGGAAGGGGAAAACATCATCTTCCTGGGGAGCCCCAAGCCAGGGCTTTTCAGCAAGGCTGGAATGCCAAGATGCAGCTCCCCTATGCAAAGGCAGAAGAGGAGGACACAAGGGTGGAGAAAAGCATATTCACCTCTCCATGACCTCAGGTCAGGGGTGTCTGAGCATCCAAAAACTCCCAAGCAGCCAGAACTAAATAGTTTCCCTGAAGTCCTCAAAGCAACTTAGGAGAGAACAAGGAAGGTGGAGAAAGGTAAATGCACTGAGCCTGCACCTATTTTCACTTGAGGACGGAGGAGGGAGAAAGACAGCCCAGACCACAGGGATGTCAGTTCTGCAGAGTCTTGAGTTTTGCAACGTCCTTCAGTTACTCCAACACATCAGCCCTGTCCAGCTCAACTGTGAGCAGCACAATTTGCTAGTGCAAGACATTTTGGGATCCAACAGCACATTTGTGCTGGTTCAAAGCGGCTGGGTGCCCTTCAAGCCCTTCACAGCCTGACAGTGTTACCACACTGGGCAACAACACACACATCCTCATCCTCCTCCCCTCCCATTAGCCAGATCTCTCCTTATAAACAAGGGCTGGGAAGTGTCTGTGCTTGAAGGAAGAGGGGGAGGCAGTTATTTTGCAACAGAACAAATCCAATTATTTGTCCTACAGTGCATTTGTACAGCTCTTACTGTCAGAATAAGTATTTTCTACAGATCCCAGAGCTTTGAATCAGCAGATTGCTGATAAATTTATGTAGGTGGGGCCTGGATGTTACTGTGGTGGGATGGGAGGTGAGATACTTGCATTTTGTGATAAGGCTAACCTCAGGAAAAAAAAAAAAAAAATAACTAAAAAACTGGGCTCCTGCCAGAGCTATTTACTATGCAGCTGTAAGTCTAGTCTCTAAGGTTCAAGATTTGAAAAGAGTCTACTAGTTTAGGGTAGCAATAGGAGTTTCTGGTTAATCTACATGAAACCTACAGGGACATCAATCACCAAGTGTAGTGCATGAAAAATTGTAGTGCCTCCCTGATAATCAGCCGTCTGAGAGCTTATAAACGGGTGTCCCCTGAACTAAGCACATTAGTAGAGGCTTCTGAAATCTGTGCCTCTGTTTCCCCAGCCACATTTATAACAGCCTCCCCCCACCTCACACCACAGCTGTGCATCTTAATGTCTCTAAAGTGCTTAGAGATGCCGAGATGAAAGATAACATATGAGTGCAAAATATAGATAATTCCCTGAGCTCGGCAGTCACTGGAGTTGATGAAGCTAAACGTATCACATACCCACCACGCAAAGCTTGGGTTCTGAGCCTGTCTTAAATAGTAACTACTTCAGCAGCCATTCCCTTGGAACAAGTCATTTTGAGGCTAGTTGGGTGGGCACATGGAGCCTCAGCAGGCAGGAAACACAGCAATGCAATACACTACTATGAAAAATAGATGTTTTTTCCAGAATAAGGTCTCAAACCTGTTCCTCTAGAATCTGGTAGTGGGACTCCAATTTATTTCAGCAGGAACAGGAGAGTTGTTTGGGTTTTAGCAACCAGCACATTAACAACACGGCCAAACATAATTTGAAAAGCTATTTCCATTTCTGTTTGTTTTTTAAATGATTAAAATCTAGTTTAAATATTGCTAGGAAAACTTTAAATTGAACAAGATAAGTTTTGGCTTCCTTCCGAGTAGAAGGCAAACCCCAAAATGCAATTGAAAATCTAACAGATGGGAGCTCTTTTTCACTCAAAAAATTTTATTCCCTTGCACTGAGACTAGCTGTAATTAGCTCTTTATTTACATCTAGGACAAAAGGTAAAATGATTTAAAAAGGCAACTATAGCTACAAATCACAGGCAAGAAAAAAAAAAAAATTCCCTCTGACAAAAAACCCATCATGTCTTTCTTGCCAAGCAGTATAATTGTTATAGATATATAGTTAAACAGCTCCATAGCATCCTGTCAGCACTAAGAATAAACATTTAGGTCACAGTTTTGCAAGCTATTACACAAAAGTTGATAAAATATATAAGAATCGTCCTCTGAACATCAGAAAATATTCACATCCCTGGAAGTGGACAGCATGATGCCTAAGAGAGTCAAGATATTCCATTACACTTTTATTTCAGTAATGCAAGGGATTAAGCAAACCCAGGAGAAAAAAAAAAAAGCCATCAAACACCACACCGCAGCTCTTCTAGTTAAAGAGACAGAGAGGTATTAAAGCTTACTTTTTTTTTTTTTTCCCCCTGTCATTTTTTTAAAGTCCTCTTCTGATAACACCTCAGCTTTGTAAAGCCTAAGAAGCTTCATGTGAAGCTTTCAACCAGCCCTTCACCGTGGTGCTTCCTGGCTGCAATGCTGAGCTTCCAGCTTGCACCCAGACAATTTGCTGACCCATGGCTGAAGCTGGAGGCCAGCTCCAAAGCTGCAAGGGTTATGCAGTAAAGCTTGCCCAGCCCTGCCTAAAACAGCAGCTGACAACAAAGAAGAGTAAAGGGGCTTGAGAATAGTCCTAAAAAGTTCTGAATCAACTGGACAACTGTGCCAGCTCAGGGATCCCAATGCACATGATGGATATGAGGTGGGAGCGTATGACCATCAAGCTCTCCTTGCAGGCACAATAATGCTGTCTCCTTCTGTGGACACCTTGAGAGAACTGGTAGCTCTTGATGACGCTGCTCTTGGTGGGATTTCCAAGGTAGCAGCTCTCTGGCACCCCCCTGGTGTTTCTAGGACAAGGAGCCACCTAACACTCCTAACTCAGCCTGGGATTCACAGCAATCTTTTATTCTCTACCCCGAACTTTTCAGTTAAAAAAGTCTCTTTTTGTTAACCTGTAAATCTAAAAAGACTTCTTAATCATCAATGTAACTTTTCATGCAAATATGGAGTTGGCACTTAATGAGAGAAAGAAGGAAGGAAAGCAAGAACTTGACTCTTCTCACTGCAGAAGTACCAGTATAATTCTTCTCATATAACTCATAAGAAAGCCAAGCTTTCCCTCTCTCACATGCTTCTCTTTCCCCACCACTCTCAGAGATTTCTATCTTTAGCCAGTTATCCTTGCTGTAATTTTCTTATAATTGCAATAGGATAATCATCCAGACTCAGGGGAAACCCATGTCAGAGGAATTCCTGCAGATAGAGCCCCCATTTGATGAAACTGAGAGTTGCTAAATTAACAAAGGACTAAAGATACAATTCCTTGCTTGTGGTGGAAATCCTGTTTTACCAGCGACTGTTTTAAGGAGCCCTCTAACAAAACCTGTATGCTTGCACATGCAATTTCTCTCAAATAAGACTGAATGTATGAATATCATGATCCATGCACGTGTCTCATTGGGACCTCTGAGGTTGAAGGTAGCAAGCTCACTGGCCAAGATTAAAATTCCCCCAAGTGCAGGCACCATTTGAACTCATTTCCCCATATGAGGAAACCCTCTTGCAGTCACTTCCAAGTATACATATGGCTCAGTCGCAGGCAAAAGCCCTACACATAACAGCACTGCAGATGAGAAACGTGAGATTAGCCTTCTGCTTTGTGAAAACATTGGGGTAGAGGGGAAAAAAATCCTCAGCTACCTCCCAAAAGAAGAGGTTTTGTTCCAGTTTAGCGGTGACCAAATCTCAGCCATACATTTTGCTGATGGTAGAGCAGAATGAAGTGGTCACAGAGCAGAATGAAGTGGTCACAAACTGCAGAGGGAAAGAAACCCGCCTGTGGGCCCCCGAGCTTCACCCAGGCTGCAGAGCTGGCCTGAGAGAGGGAGCCAGCTCAAGAGAACAAACACAACAGCAGCTTTGCCTTCCTCCTCCTTCTTTATCTGGCCCACCTCGTGCAGCCGGAGGAGCACCAGCTCTCACCCACGATGTGCAGAGATGCTACCGGCCAGGCTGCATCAGCCTGGCAGCACAAAGGAGATGGCTCTTGGCTCTGCTTATGAGGGGAGCAAAATCCACAAGCTGCATCCAGAGAAACGCAGGGGAGGAAGGGTGAGAGCAGGCAATGTGAACTGAGAGCTCCACTGTAGAAAGCGTTTCAGTTCCCAGATAACACAGAGCTGTTTGCAGATTTCAGCTTATAGAGGCTTTTCCATACATCTATTTTTATTCCCAAAGCATTCCCTGTTGCTGTATGATGAAAAGAAAAACTGGACAGCATGGATGTTCACAGATACGTGAGCGTCTTCACAAGCTGCTTATAATCTTCCTGTCCACCTTGCTAATGCAACCTGTGTTCTGAAAGCCAAGCTCCTCTCCCACACCACCAGCTGCAAAGGGTTATCTCTGTGGTAAGTTCTGGCAAGTCAGAGTCTTGCTGAAATGGGAGGACATTTGACAACAGTGGGGGACCCAGGACAGATGGAGGAAGGAACATGAATTATGAACCTGCCAAAATAACCAATATAAAAATCCAAACATAACAATAAGTGAGAAGAACATGTTCTGGCCTCTTACTCTAAAGGAGTGAAATGCTTCTTCCCTAGTTGCTGGCATCTGGCACTTGCAGGTATTGAAGGAATAAAGCTGGGACAAACTCCTTCTGCCACCTCCTCCTTCTTATATGCATATTTCAGAGCTTAAAATTACAGCACCAGGGCCAGCAAGGAGGCATCTCCCATTCCTCCATGTGTCCAGGAACCATCCAACCTGCTGCCACACCACGTCCCAATCCTGTGAAGTCTCTTACCTACATGTTCCTGTGAGACACTCTGGGGTAGCACCACCTGACCCAGGGTACGAGACCACTCAAGCCCAGAGCAGCACAGTACTCATCCCCACTGCACACCAGCTAGTGCTCAGATGCAGGATACTTGTGCAGAGCCCCAGAAGACTGGAAGGAGTGAGCCCAGAGGTGGTCAGACATTTTCCTTCAGGGACTCCAGAGGGACCAGGCATGGGCAGACTTGAGAAAGCACAGCTCTGCCTATGTAATACATAGACACTTTGAACTCAAGCTACATCCAAAGACTTGGAAAGAAAGTCATAGGGCTGTGTGCATGTAGATCTGCCCTCTGCCTTGCACACAGGGAATTTGTTAGAAACATAACTCGTCACCTCACAGCTCCCTGCTACAGCTCCATAAATCAGCCCCCACCTTCCCAGCTTTGCTCGTTGTTTAAGTGTCCTGCACATTTCCACTACCCAATTCCTCACAGCCTTACTCTTTATGTCCCTCATTATCCTGCATCCTTAACTGCTTCTATATAAAAGGTGTTCCCAGGGACAGCAACAACTCCATACCTATTTTCAGGGAAGGAGAATATCTGTGTGTTAAGTGATTAATGCTCTCCACTTGCTTTTCCCTGCTCACCACAGGCAGGCAACAGAGATAGAAAGTAGGACCCTTCTTAGCAGCAAACCCTCCCACTTGAAATCCCTTGGGCTCAGGTGATGCTCTCCATTCAAACAGGAGAGACTTTTCCTGCAAGGAACACAAGACAGCAAGTACCTCTTTTGGTGATGTCAAAAGCAACCTGTTATAAACAGTCCTCTAAGTTATGAGATATGGACAGCACAGTTAAGAAATAATACCTCACAATCCTTCTGTGTATGGAAGTATAAGTTCAGTGACAGTCCTGTTTACCTGGGAAAGGCCACATTTAAAAATGAAATGTCAGGAAAATAGGACTTTTTAATTACATAGTAAGCAATTAAAAAAACCACAAGCAAACACACACACACACAAAAAAAGAAGTTTGATGCAATTTTCCAAACTCAGAATTAAAAGCCTTTCCTAGGACAAAAAAACTAAATGCATGTCACAGAAGCCATCATTTTATAAGAAGAGAAGATCCATTTAAAAAAATGGAATTTTATCCAAGCATTATAACCAGCTATTCAGAAAGAAGAGGCTCGGATGGAAAGAGAGAGTGTGCACGTGAGAATGCATTTATAATGTCATTTACATCCTAAGGCCCCAAGATCAGGGTCCTGTTGTGCCACACACCAGACACACTGAGAAACCAGCCCAGGCTGAGGAACAAGCCCTGCCACTGGAATGAAGGCAAGTGACAGTGACACTGGAACAGAAAAGGGCCACCTGAAGCACTGGAGCCCTGACAGTCTCTTCCTCCCACCTTCTTCCTTTTCATGAAAGCATTCCCACCACCCAGTTTCCACCCAGATACACCTCAAAGTGCTTCACATCAGGGGCCTGCTGTCCCCAACAGATACACAGCAAAAGGCATCTTTGCTGCCAGCATAGAATCGCTTTGAATCGCTTTCAGGCTGGACGTCTCTTCCACTTGATTCTCCTTCAGCAGCTTAAGTCTGATCCCCTCCTCTCCCCCTTCCATTTCAAAGCTGTTTGACAGCAGAAGAGAACATGTATCAGAGGCTCACGCATTTGCGATGCGGATGAAAACTGAAGTTGTATTTGTCGGCGCACGTAGCGCTCTAGCGCGGAATATCCGGATTTCCCCGGCCCAAAGGAGGGAATTTAAGCAAACAAACCACTCTACATGTCGGGTAGCGGGGGTCCGGCCGGCGCGGCTGCAGAAGCGGCGGAGACACGCAGGCAGCTCGGCTTTGAGCTGCCTTCACACCGGCGGCGTTCTTCACCGAGGGACAACGGAGGGGTCCCCCGGCTCCGGCAGCAGAGCTGCCGCCACCGCCCCCGCTCGCATCCTCCGTCCCTTGCTCCTGTCACCCCGGGCGCGGCGGCCCTGGACGCGACCGCGCACGATCGCTCTCACCGTGCAGAGGCGTCTCTCCGTCCGGGAGACGACGGCCGCTGTGGCCGCGAAGGCTCCTCAGGCTCTTCCGAACCTCTCTTCTTTCTCGCCCCTTTTTTTGCCCCTCCGGCCGAGGAGCGGGAGCTGCTGGCGGCTACGCACAGCCGCCGGCCGCGTCTCCCCGCGTACCGCTGGGGCTGGAAAACGCCTCCTCTGCCACAAACTTTCCTTCCGCCAGCGAGTAAGTTCATGGCCGGGGCGGGCCGGACCCCGCCAGCCCCCGCCCTGGCGGGCCGCGGGGCCGCGCCTCCCTCCCGCCGCCCACGCCCACAGGAACCCTCCTGTGTCACTCAGCCACACGCTCCGGGCTCACCTGAGGACGCGGAGGGAGCGCGCAACACGGCCCGCGCCCTTCTCTTCCTCCTGCGCGCTCCGCCCCGCGTTCACCGGCCGCCCCTTTCCCCGCCGGCCGCGCTTTCTACACGCACGGGAGGGTGGAGAAGGGGAGGGGGTTCCCCCGGCCGCTGGCTGCGGCGCGGCCCCGATCCCTGCTTGGTGGCGTGCGGTGTGGCCGGGGTGTCACTCCGCGGAACTCCGCGGGTGGGGGGGAACACGGGGCGGTGGGCGGGCAAAGGCGGGAGAACCGGTGAGGCGGAATGCTGCCGGGCTTGTCCCTCTGGCAGTTTGCGGGGTCCTGCCGAGAGAAGGCGGGTTCCGCGGCCATGCGTGGGCCACGGCTCCCTCTCCTGGCTTGAGCTGTCGTGTCTGCTCGAAGCTGCTGGCGGTGGGGACGGGACAGGCAGCTGCCTGAAGTCGGGGAGTCCTGTCCCACGGGCGGCCCAGGGACACGGGGAACCTCTGGAGCCAGCCCTCGTAGCACCCTGGACAAAACCACGTCCCAGAGAAGTGGCACCTTTTTGTGTTTGCGCTGCCACAAATGTAGCCCGGATGAGGCTGAATTTGTTGATGGATGAGTGGGTGCCTCAAACAGCTCCAAAGGAAAATTATAGACTTGAGTGGAAGAAGAATATGTAGAAATTTGGGCTGGCACCTTCTCCTGGAGTGTGCGGCCAGTAATAATCACTGCAGCACCTAGTGCAGGAGTGCCCTTGTCCTCATCAGGGAGGAGAGTTCTCTCCTCTCTGGCCAGGAGGTTCTTCCAGCCTGTCAGTGAGTGACCTGGCCTTATTAGTGCTTTTGACACCTCTTGGCAGTCTGACAGCAAAGTGCTATGCCTGGACACAAAGCCTCTAGTTTGTTGTTTCAAAGTGCTGCAGCACTTTTTAGCACTATTGGCTACAATACTTGGACTGAGTTCAGTATTTCAGTCATTATCTCCTGGAGGTGGCTCCAATATATCCAGGAGACCAAATTGTACTTGACACCACAAAGCTGCTCTGCAACAAACTTGTCCTGGAGGGCAGGGCACCTTCTCATGGCCACCACTAGCACGTATCTCCTTGTCTTCTCTGCAGGGCCATGTGAGGCACCACTCTATACACACTGATGCTGTGAAAGGAGGTCCTTGCCCTCGTTAGCCCACCCCAACTCATCAAGGTGGGCACACCTGAAGTTCTCCCCCATCTCTCAGAAGAGCAGCTGTGGCTTGGCAGTGCCACAGGGTGTGAAGGAGATGTAATGGGAGTCCAGGGCTATTCATGCTGTTCCTGCAGGAACAGTTCTTCCTCATGCACCTCCCTTCTCTTCCATTCCCAGCACCCTGGCACAGCAAAATTAGGCAGAAAGTTTCTTATCTCAGCAGCTTTAATGTCCTGGTGGTAAATGCCCTTGAAAATCTGCCTACTTGGCTTGTGCTTAGAATCAGCTCTGCTCAAGCCATCTCTAACCCAAATCCATCCAAGTATTAAAGTAACTTGTTAAGGCAGAGCTCTCATATACTAATTTATCACACAGTTGGGACAGATTACTCCATGTTTTACTCCATGCTACCTGCACAGCTCCAGGATCTAAGCTATCTTGTCTGGGCCTACTTTCACTGTCTGTATGCTTGGCTGCATTAACTGTAGGCAAAACTGGAATAACAAGGGATGTTCCAAAATACTTACAGAGAAACGTGTGCTTAAAATCTTTTGAAACATGACAGTCCACCTTTCTCACAGACAATGAAATAACAAAAGGATTGAATATTTTTAGTTGTGATATTTTATGCAGCTGTGGGAGTAACTCAGCTGCTCTAGTGATTGGTCGAAAAATTTAATAATAATAATAATTATGATACCTTGTTCTCCATAATATCTGTCATCCATAGATACAGGTCCAGGATAGGACATGTCATAATTCTCTTTTGGGAGGATCCAGACACTGTTGCAATACTGGTATTACAAGTTAAGAGTCATCGACGTATACAGCTTGGGAAATTCATACTGTTCCAAAATCCTAGCCTGCCAGTGCAAATTAGGGTCTTTAGGCCAGTGTCATTAATTTTCCTCAATTTTGACAGAAAGCCAGATTTCAACTTCAGACTTCAATGAAAGGCTGATGAATTAAGGTTCAAGACCAAGTTTCCAGATAAAATTTTAAGGCTCCAGCTGATAGCAAAGCCCCAAAGCACACCTGCTTATTGTGTTTTCATGAGAAAGGTTTAAAACTCTTTTTCCTTATAGATGAAAAGAATCAACAATTCCCTACTGTAAAATAAAGGTAATATTGCTCACTTGGTCTTAGTGCTGTCATAAGAATTATTTTTGTATTGCTATTTTTCACCCATCCTCTCTCCACACTTGCACATGCTATTTCTGTGCAGGTTAACATGCAACATAGCTACACCCTAGAGTGAATTACTTTACAGTTTGAAGAGCAATTCAGTAAATAGAAAACAATTTTTTTAAAGCACATAAAAGCTGCATTGTGCCACATTTTTTGGGCAGAGAGCAAAGAATAGCATTACTAAGTGAAACCACGGGGGGGATGTAAATAGCAGAGGAATGTTTTGGTGTTTAGCCAGGACACTGGAGCTGCTGGCATTGCAACTGCTGCGAAAATATTCCACACATCTCCAGTAACAAGTGGCCAAAGGCCTTGGTTTGCTGCTGTTCTATTCCCTTTAGTCAATTTAGAGCTAGAAGCACAGGAGGAGCCTGGATCATACAGCCCAGTTCTCTGCCATGTTGTTTATGGTCCTTTTCATGAAAGGCTCATGCTCCAACTTAAAACAAATTTGTTTTCTGCCCATTACTCCTTCTGAGAGATTCTCCCAGGCTGTCCATCTCCCTGATGAACAGGATCCTTCGTGTTATTTCCATCACCTGTTTATTCCCACATATACTGGCACCAGCAATGGCTCTCCTTTCATTCAGTAGCTGTTCTACTCACTGTTCCTTTCTCAGGTATTTTTATGGAGATGATTCTTTCCTCCTTTTACCCCTCAAGCTGCACAGGACTGGCTTTTCAATCTTCTTTCCTTAATGACTCTCAATTCACCTCAGACCTCTTCCCTCCATCTGCTCTGGTTTCAATTAAACTGCATATGGGTGACCAAAAGTAGTTATAGTATTAAATGGGAGGAAGTTTCACAGATGCTTCAGACAATGACATGAAAGTCCACATTTCTCACTGAAATATCTCACCTGCTAATCCCAAGATCACTGTAATGGTGACCTCATATTTCTCCTCCATTTTTTGCTTGTAATGTTAAGTTCCCAGGCTGGATCAGAAACTTGTTACTATTCCCTTGGCAGTTGACAATTCTCTTGTATTTGTCCCAACTCAACCTGTACACAGTTTTCTGATTTGTTTGTTCTTACCCAGCATTTATGATACTGAGAAATCAAGGTAGTTTCATAACCTCTAAAAGACATGTTCCTTCTTGTTACTTTACTCACACCCACCTAACCCATTTTTCCTCCTTCCTAGTTCAGGAAACAAGCCCTAGACTACATATAATTATAGTCTGTGTAGTTATAAATGAACGTGCCTTCTGTGTTTTACACCTACATTTTAACTGGCATTGAGAAGAGCACTCCTGATAACCTAAGATGCAGGACATAGAAGAAATGGGAGAATGGCAGACTTTGCTAACACAGCAGCACATGAACTTTCCATCTGCTTCTGTCAAGAAGCTGAGGTTACCCACACAGGGGTGTAAGGGCTGAATATTTTCTGCTGAGACCATTTCCCATAGAGGAACCCATTCCTGGCTGTGTAGTCACACATGGCTTTCAGACACACACTGATCATTCATCAATATGCAGGAGGAGTTGCAATTCTGTGTCAGGTGAGCTTGACTAACATGGAATGTATATTCTTTGCCATACTGCTATGTCCAAACAACATCTCAAATCATCTCACTCCCTGGTGAGGCAAGTTGTGTGAACCTCTATAAAAATCCTGCAAAATGAGGAGGGCTTAGGAAGCACAGTTTTGCTATGAGTTTCTCTACATTCATTCCTGAGGATGTGGCAAATAGCTGTTATCCATGTTCATGTGCTAAATACCATTAGTGTCTCTTCCTCCGTGTTACTGTGGTGGTAGGACTGCTAATGCAAATGGTTCTCAGATGGAAACTTGACCTTACATGACTTGCACCTAAGTCCATTTAAATCTCTGTCACAAATGTTTTGATACAGCCGAAGGCTGGAGATATTTTCCAGTCTTATGAATCCGTGTTTCATACAAGCTAAAACTATTTCAAATCAGTGATGGAGAGGAGTATCTTCTCATTCTGCTAAAGGATTCAACATATGGCAGGTATCTGACCCACAAGTATACATGTTGAACACAGTATGCATTTAGGATGCCTGAACATCCTTCTGCACAACACCATCAAACATACTGAATTTGTATAAATTGTCTGACCCTGGAATTTGCAGGGACACTTAAACTGGGTTAGCATTTCAGTTGGGCAAGACCAGCATTTTTCTCAAACAGTCTTTGAAGAAAATATCTGGCCTGGGCATTAATTAGCTGCAGCTTACCTTGCTTGCTTACTGATGTTGGTGAGAAACAGCAGGCTGTGAGCAAATTACTAGAGACAGATAATCTGAATACAGCATTGGTCTTCTAGGAAATTCCCTACTGCTAGGTATTTTTACATGGATTGTAAAAACATGTCTCTGGAGTTGTTTTCAGACACCATGTTTCTCTAGTTGGTGGTTTGCTGACACCATTGCAAAAGGGATAAGGTACAAGTTACACAGTCTTTTCTGGGTAAATATAGCCAATTACAAGATCTTAAGAGAGGAGGAAAAGCCTTAATATGTCATGTTCTAATCTTACCTATTTATAAAAGATCTTCCTGTTTTCACATAAGTTTATACAGGCATTTTGATGCTTTAATAGTTTTTTTCAGTAGTCTATTTTTCTGAACAAAACCCAGCTTTTCTGAGTAACTGTCTGATGATGAACTGCAATAGTTATGGAAAAGAGAGAGCATCATGTCTGGTGAGTGAAAAAAAAATCCATTTGCACATTCCAACAGCTTATTATTATAATCAATAACGGTTTACTTTTTCCCCTAAAAATTCAAGATCATTCTGAAAAATGGCCTTTTAAATCTTTGATTTCACTTCAGCAGTGAAGAAACAACGTTAACCTTTAGACTCTCAGTTTATCTGTGCATAAGTTAAGGATTTCTTAAGGAAAACAATCCTTTTGTGTAATTCTTAGAAAGGTTACACAAGCAACTGAAGATTTTAGGAGCAAACTTAAGAAGCTGCAGAGAACCTTACACAGTCCCTGGTGAGGGCAGCTGCAGGTTAGCAAGACCTTGATGTAGGGAGATGCTGCTACTTGCCAAAACTGGGAATTCCTCTGTAACAGGCTGGCGAGTTTCAACCAAAGGGCAGGACCCTCTGCTCCTGTTACTCAGTGCTGTGCTGATGGAGCTGTAGTGGTTCACGCTGGTGGAGGGGTTTGGCACTGTTGTGCACTGTGGTTAGGCAGAACACCCATCTGTGCAAAGAGTGACTCCTGGCATCCTTACAGCTCATTTCCCAGGTTAGCATATTTCCAGGCATTTGAGTTTCTTTTTCTTAATAGCTGCTATCTATCATTATAAAAATGAACATAACAGACGAAGCAAAATGTCCAGACTTGCTCTAACTCCATTGACCTCACTGGATTTACATTAGTAAAGACTTAGGAGTAATAAATTTGCATTTTCAGTTACTAGGAATGTGGTATATTTCCTCCCACCCCAACTGCTATTGATTTCCCAAGTGCCAGATCAATACAGTGCAGCTGCAGTGGCCCTGCTCCTGTGGCAGGAGCAGAGGGACATGCTGGTCTTGCTGGCACAGTGTCACAGTGATGGTGCTGCTTGGATGTGGATGTTTCTGCTAAAGACCCACCCCATCCCATTATCATTACCTCCTGAAGCACCAGGGAGGGAAATCTCTGGAGTATCCTCCTGCAGATGCAAGAAGGGTAAAATAGCCTAACATATCAAACAGTTTTTAAACAGAAATCAATATGATTATAAATGGCATCACGAGCTCTGTGGAAGCAGAGGGAGAGACTCAGGGATGCTCCCAGTAATTTCTAATACTGAGTTTCCACATCTGTCTTCAAGGTAAAATCAGAAGCCCTTAAGACTATTTCATTTCCTGCAACAGGAAGAAGGATTGAGCCAATATTTTCAAAGGTGCAGTGAATGTTACTGGCCTCCTATGGCATAAAGGATTAGACAAAGGGTCTTGAAGGAATAAATGAGCCACAGGAATATTTCATTAATTGAGGATGATATTCAGAGAACAGTTGTAAAGATCAGCAGAGGAAGTATTCAATCTGTGTTAGGAATGACGAAAGGATGCTGCTGGCATGTGTGGGTACAACCTACAGCTCTCACAGGAATGTGGGCACCTTGAGGAAAACACTTTGTTTAGGGCAGTTAATTACTGCTATGTAATCTGACTGAATTAAGTCAACAGAACATGAATAGACGTATAGACAGACTTAAAAAACAAGTCACGCTTATGGAAACTCTTTTTTTTTTGGAAGCAGATCACCCACCTGCTTCTTCCCTATGAAATGAGAGATCTTAAAGATCACTGAAGAGGAGGGAATCAAGAGCAACACATTAGTTAGCAAGTCATAAATTTGCAGGCAGAAAGTGAGGGGAGAAGAAAAAGAATTGAACTTGAATTTCACAAGGGCAAGAGGTACCCTCAAACCCCGGCAGTTGCTCAGGCTCATGGCAGACATCCATCAAGTGTGAGATGCAAAGTCTCAAAGCAGCATCTGACAATGATGTTCACAAGCTGTTAACCAGAAATGTAAAGATGGGCTCAACAGGCTCCAAGTTAAGTGACCTCCCAGGTTTAACAGTCTTCATAATATGTCAGAGAAGTTTCTGAAGAGACTGATTTGTCAAAAGGAAATTATCAATAAACTCTGTGATGGAGTTCAATGCTCCTGAAGACTTTCATTAATTTTTCAGTTAAATTTCTCTGTATCACTGTTTCTCTGTGAATAGCATGGATGAAAGATATTTGCTGAAGTTCTCTGACCATCCTCAGAAGGCTGAAGTTAGAGGATGTTTCAAAGCAGCATTGCTTATCCTGCTTATCTTCATCTGATCTAAAACAAAAGGTGTCCTTTCATGTTTGAGACGCACAATTTTTTTTTTAAACCCATTTAAAATACTTTCAATTTGCATTTTTTTTCTTTAAGATTTGAATTCTATTTCAAGCACATTAAAATTCTCCCCTCCACTCCTTTTTAGTCAAAACTTTTCACTGAATTCTTCTCCAGTTTATAAATAGTTTTGGTCCCTGTAAACCATCATTTTTATGACTTTCATATTTTTGGAAAAAAAGGCACTGCTATTATTAGTCACATACAGTCTTCAAGATATTACCCAAAGTATTGTCAAGCAACTTCTGTTCCACAGTTACTGGGAGGGCACCCTATTAAATGGATGTTTTTTCTTTGACCAATCACTTCAGACAGGTTTCTCAACCCACAGTTGTGCAATCAGTCATCAAATTATTTTAAGGTTAAAAATACCCTTAGAGGAAATTTCTGTTTTGTTCTCACATGGTTGTCTGCTCCCACATGCCTTTCTCTAGGCTGGGTCCAAATAACCACGCTCAGGTTCACCACAAATGACACCTGTGAGATCACACCCTGATGGATAAATGCATTGTGTTGGGCCTTATTAAATCAGGAAAAAGTCGTGTACCTGGTGCTACAGTATAACAAGGGAGTATAATGTTTCTGATGCAAACATAGGGTTATGGTGAGTGATCTGTTTGGACAAGAGCTGTTAATCCCCATTACTTTTCAGATGTTTCTGTGCATAATGTCTGTCTGGTGCCTCCCCTTAGCTACATTTTCCTGCTTTTGCCACCTCTGAGATATAATTAAAAACCTATATCATCTGTACTTCAGTCAGGCTTAGAGTATAATATTCAAGATCTAAATAAAAATTCTCCCTTGTAATGGGTGATAGCAGAAAAGGTAATAGAAAACCAATGTCTCTGATCAAGTCAGTTAAATAGCTTGTAATCTGGACTTCTGCATGAGGATAAATATGGGGCTGCAGCTTTTCCCATCCCCATGAACACTCTGCTCTGCTGGTGAAAACAGATTTCCTTAAGCTTTTTACCCGGTGAAATCACCTAACCTATCATTTCCAGGCATGGATTTTTTTCTGCTCACACATGCTGTCACTTTTTCTGTGGGGTTATTTCTCATGCAACCAAAATAGTTCATGATTTTAAATGTTCCTCAACCTGACTATCCACATGATAAATGACATCATGGAGTCATATTTGTTAGCACCAGAAACAAAATCTAGAATAGAACCAGACAATTACTAAGCTAACATTCTGTAATTATCTTTTCTTTCCTGACCAGCAGAATGATGAAGAAAGTGGCAACGTGTGGAGCTTGTGATTAGAGCTGGTCATTTAGGCAAGAAGAAATATCAGAGTCAAGTGTATTTCATCAATCAGAGTGTGGAGGGAGCCATTTTCAGCCAGTGGGACCGATATTGCGGTGGATGTTGATTGTTTTCCCCGTGTTAACTCCCACTGACTTCCCTTTTTACACTTTTAATCTGTCTCCTACATCACTTCATGCAGCCTTCTCTGGCTTATTTTCCTCTATCTTGTATTAATAATTAATTCCATTGCTTTTGGCATGTCTTTGACCTTCAGCCATTACCAACACCTTGATATAAATCTTTGGACATGTCACACTATATATTACATTATATTTGTTTGAATACTACGTGTTATTCACAAGTAGGTATGTCCTCATAAGAACTGCAAGAGTCTGTTACAGACCTTTGTTAGTCCTTCTTTGGAGCTCATTAATCCATTAACGGGAAACATAATAGTCTTATTCTGAGGCACACGATTATTTCAATTACAGAATGATCATAATTAGAATGTCTGATCATTAGAATTTCATTGCTTAGTCTACAGATGAGAACATATATAAAACTTAATTACAAGGAAAAAAATGCTTGTTGTTTAAACATGAGTTAACTTTAAATAATATCCTACAAATTAAGGACAGACTTAAGTAGTCTTTCACATATAGTGAGTATAGCACCTATTTGATTACTTGCCCAAGCAAAAAGAACATTCCAATGTTCAGGGCAAAACAGCTCAGAGATGTTGCATGTGCTTGTGAAATATTAAGGTGGATTGGGAAGTGGCTAAAGGACAGATCTCATAGAGTTGTGGTCAGTGAAGCAGAGTCTGGCTGGAGGCCTGTGACTAGTGGAGTCCTCCAAGGGTCAGTGATGGGTCCAAGATTATTAAATATATTCATCAATGACCTGGATGAGGGGATAGAGAGCACCCTCAGCAAGTTTGCTGATGACACCAAACTGGGAGG
>JAOEGS010010773.1:8054-25995 GCA_025447755.1 Corythornis vintsioides
GCTGGTGGCTTCAAAAAAAAAAAAAATTTTATTTTTTTTTTTGTTTTTCGTAATAAGACAATAAAAAAAACAAAAAAGGAGGGGGGGGGGGGGGGGGGGGGGGGAAGGCAACACAAAAGTATTAATAGAAAGTGATGTGTTTTGACTGTTGTGTCATTAGGAGTTTCAAAGCAATCTGATAGGTTTGAGAACTTAACTCTTTGCAAATGTTAAGTTGCAGTTTACACATTACTGATTAAAGGATGTTAGCAGGGGGAGAGGAAAGTCTTGCCAATATGACAGAGCTTCTTCATACTAATTGTACTGGCTATGGGCACAGGTCGTCCTTGTACATCATCTAATTTTAAAGCCTTATCCTACAGATTGCTAAATTCTGTTTAAAAATGAGCATAAGCTCTTGTGTTTAAAACCAAGAGATCTCCTGCATTCTTGAAGCTCAGACTGTATGTTCAGTACTGTATGTACTGCAGTAGATAGTCAAGCCCTACACCTAAGAAGGCATAACCCTAGAGAAACAGCTCTGTGAAAAGGAGCTGCGTGTTCTGGAGGACAGCAAGCTGGACACGGAGCCAGGAGTGGACCTGGCATCGAGGAAGGTTTGACAGCAATCTGGGCAGGATCAGCAGGAGCAAAGCCAGTAGAAGGAGGGAAGTTATTAACCCCCTCTGCTTAGCATATTCTAGATGTGTCCTTTTGTAACAATGATGTGTAGAAGGAGAAGATAAAACTGGAGGGAGTTGAGCAAAAAGCCACTGAGATGCTTCAGAGTTACAACACTTGCTCTTTGAGAAGACGCAGGGCAAGTGGAGCTTGTTCAGCCAGGAGAAGGGACAATTTTGGGGCCACTGATCAACAGCTGTCTTGCATATTAAGAAGGACTTGGAAATCCTTAAACCCCCCTAATCACACAGATTCCCTAACTGACCTGCACTGGACTTTCCTCAATGCCACCACTTTCAGAAGGAGGAATATGTGAAGATTTCCTCTGGTTGACCAGCAGCAACCCTTAACTTAGGCATATCCAAGAAACCCACATTCATAAAATACTCCTTCCAAGCCCATAGTCAGTTTGCAGGAGGTGAGGAAGGTATGTGGGAATTTAGAAATCTCTCTTTTAACATCTCTGCTGGCACAAAGAGGCAGAACTTTGTGGACACCAAATTGAAAAATCAACTTATAGGATTTTATTTAAAGCAATGTTCGTGAGCATTATTGTAACATATGTCACCATTGTATTTCCACAAAACTATCCAAGGAGAAATGAAGCTTTTTATTTTTAAGAAAGGAGAAGGTTACTTATCCTTGCTTTTAAATAACCTGGAAATTGCCTGGGTTGTAATAGAAGTCGTGGGCTCCTTGGATGATTTTATGACTGTCAGCCAAGTCCCACCTCTGCTTTTCCTGCAGGTATTTTTGGCCAGAAGCTGGAAGATACAGTCCGGTATGAGAAGCGATACGGGAACCGCCTGGCTCCCATGCTGGTGGAACAGTGTGTGGATTTCATTCGGCAGCGGGGGCTGACGGAAGAAGGACTTTTTCGACTGCCAGGGCAGGCTAATCTTGTCAAGGAGCTGCAGGATGCGTTTGACTGTGGAGAGAAGCCTTCATTTGACAGGTAAAACCCTCCACTCTTCAAAACCTAGACAAGACTGTACTGTCTGACCCACAGGGCTGTGAAACACATGCCAGCAACAGATGGGATGACTTGTTCTTGTAGCTTTGTTTGGGCTTTTTTCCTCTGTGTTTCCTATTATCACTAAAACACCTTTCTTTTGGACTTTGATGTCTGGTTTCAAAGAGTTGTAGGAGAATTTCCACTTCTGGAGAGCTGGTTAGGAAAAGTATTGCTGATGATTTGACTTAATAAAAAATATTTTGATTGCCTTGATCTTAGTATCACTTGAGATACAATGGTGCTGCCCAAGGAGGGGGTTGAGTTACCATCCCTGGAGGTATTTAAAAGCCATCTAGTTGTGGTGCTGAGAGATATGGCTGAGTGGTGGACTTTGCAGAGTAGGGTTAATGGTTGGACTCTGATCTTGAAGGTCTTTTCCAGCCGAAATGATTATGTGATTGTATGGTTTGGTCATTTCCACAAAAGATTATTTTCCCTTATTGCCATTTTCACTGTATTCTGTTATTTAGAAAACTGATGGGAAGGGAAGTCCACTTTGATGTATTCCTTTCTAATTTTGGGCCTTTTGCATTACAATAAAAGGCTCTTTGACCATGATAACAAACCTACATGGTTTTGATGGTCCAGGTCCAATTTGTATTCCAATTTTTATACAGTTTTCCAAAGCTAAGGAGATTCTTTTGGGACGCGGAAAAGCTCAGTCCTTTTCACACTATGTCTATGACTTCAGACTTTTCCAAGTGTTGGTTTTTGTGCTGGTCCATTTCTTCTCCAATAATCATTGTTAGTAGGAGTCCATGTGTTCAGAGAAATAGAATCGGTGGATGCTGAATGCCACACAACCTTTTTAACACTGATAACACAATGGTAGTGAAATTCTGTTGCTCTGAAGTGAGCAGATTTGTCATGCCTGAAGATCCATGCATGATATATGGACAGAAGGGAGACATCTGTAATGCTCTGTTATCTGCAACAGTTTCCTCAGCCCCGACCCTCACTTTAAGACATGTCAGGGATGTATAATGATCTGGAAAAAGTGAATGGTTGTCCTGTGAGGTTTCTTAGTTTCTTATTTGAAAGTGAGATATAAAATAATTGACCAGAAAATAGCTTTAAGGAGTCAGAGGACTGTGGGAAGTGACAGTGTTAGCTGATAAATGTTGGTAGCATACTCACTGTTCAGATACTGTGTGGCTTAATTTAACAAGACAAAGAAGCATCCATTGTGCATGTTCTCCTTACTTGGACATGAAGATAAAGATTACTGGTCATGCCTCTGGCACAGCCTGTACCAGAGATACAAGCAGGCAAACAGTCATAAGAAAAGGTTGGGTTTCCAATGCATGTAAGCAAAATAATTGTGGAGGAAATGCCTATGAAAACAAGCCACCCCCAGACTCCAGGAAGATGGTGTACTGAGCACCCCACTGAGAGGATGGCTTGGAAGAGGTGTACAAAATTCTGGGTCTTCCAAACAAAAGAGATCAGGCATTAGCCACATAATTTTATTCTCTCCTCCTCTCTCCTCCTTCAAGGTTATCTAGCAACACCTGTAGTACACACTAATGAGCCCCGCAACAGGCATATATACCAACTGAGCTTTAGCAGGTGAAATGGGAGAAGAGATTTTTGCATGCTAGTGCTGGGAAGAAGGCACATAATCTCCAACTATAACAATCAGAAACATCAGCAGGAGTTGCCTACAAATTGCTAGTCCTCCAGTTCTCTTTCTGAAGCTGAGAATTTGTAGAACACTGACCTTGCATGTTCATGTGTCTGTGTACTTTTTTCTGTTTCCTTTCTCATATTGGAGGTTGGAGAGGTATGATTTTGGTGTAGGAACAGTCCAGAAGTCAGGCAAATGTAAATTCTGCTCTGATCTTTGCCATTGTTTCCATCAGCCATCTATTTTGTTTTTCCTCCAACCTCTTGTTCCTTTGGTAAACTTTGTAGAAGTTCGTTTCACAGTGTTTACAGAGTGTCTGGTTACCTTGTTTTGGGATAACTTTTCATTGTGCTGAAGAGCAGCGTGGTCTCCAGATTTGTTGCAACACCCTTTGGCAAGTTGAGCTCTTGGAAAGTAGCCACAGTATGAAAAGTTCCTGTATAGAAAATAAAAAACAAATAGATGCTTATTTTCTTTAATGAACCTTCAGATCCACTCATGTTTAATCTGAAATGATGTTATTATTAGCCTGGTAGTGCAAAATCCTCCTAGATTCTGTCTATTAATTACATTTTGTCTCTTCTCATGCATCCATAATAACAAAGTTAAAACTGAGCTTGCAGTTTTGTCAACAGGGCATGAAACACAATGGAATGCAGGTCATGCCAGCATAGCGGCACCAGGTCACTGGTTCTGACTGGGGGAAGACTAGCTGCTGTCATTGGTGTTGGAACCAAGACAAAGAGCTGATGTTTGAGGAGTTTGCTGGTTTTCCCTCTGACATTTTTACAGAGTGTAGGTGCATGCAAGTCAAAGACATCAGAGCACATGGAGATGCTTCAAGATGTTTGTGTAGGCTCATGTGAGAAATTATTATTCAGTAATTCTTTGTATGCTTTATTAGCAAATTCAGAAAGATGAGTAAGTTGTAAGAATGAAAAGCAAAGATAAGATGGTACAGCCATGGTTAGCACTCCTTTAAAGCATCATCTCTGCTTTAAGACATTTCCATCTGGATTGTTACCAGATGGATACTAAAGTAGATGTGGGGTGAATCCTGGACAAGTTGGAAAGTGGCAAACCCTTCATGTATTAATTTCATCTTGATATTATAGTTGAAGAAGACATGCTGAAGAATCACGAGCTATAGGTATTAGAATTTGCTGCTGTCCAACAAGGTCTGGAGAGGCAAAGGTGAACCTCATGAGGTTCCATAAGGACAAGTGTAGAAGTCCTGCATCTGGGCAGGAACAACACCAGGTACCAGTACAGGTGAGGGTTTGACCTGCTGGAAAGAAGCACCAGGGAGAAAGACCTTGGAGTCCTAGTGGAGAGCAAGTTCTCCATGGGACATCAATGGGCCCTTGTGGACAGAAAGGCCAATAGCATCCTGGGGGGCCTTAGGAAAACTGTGCCCAGCAGTTGTAGGGAGGTTCTCCTCCCCCTCTACTCTGCCCTGGTGAGACCACAACTGGAATACTGTGTTCAGTTTTGCTCTCCCCAGTTCAAGAGAGACAGGGATCTACTGGAGAGAGTCCAATGGAGGCTGTGAGGATGATGGACTTGAGCATCTCCCCTGTGAAGCAAGGCTGAGGGAACAAGGGCTGTTTAGTCTTGAGAGGAGAAGACTGAGAGGGGACCTTATTAATGTCTATAAATATCTGCAGGGTGGGTGTCAAATAAAAGGGGCCAGTCTCTTTTCCAAAGTGCCCAGCAAAAGGACAAGGAACAGTGGGTATAAACTGGAGCATATGAAATTTCACCTCAATGTGAAGAGAAACTTCTCTACAATGAGGGTGCTGCAGCTTGGAACAGGCTGCCCAGAGAGACTGTGGAGTCTCCTTCTCTGGAGACTTTCCAAACCCACCTGGATCTGTTCCTGTGTGGGCTGCCCTGGGTGTCCCTGCTCTGGCAGGGGGGTTGGACTCGATCTCCAGAGGTCCTTTCCAACCCTACCATTCCATGAGTCTACGATTCTATGAATTGAACAGAGGTTGAAATTTCTCAGGTTCACTGAATGGAAAAATCCAGCATCTGGTCCGAAACATCCAACACACCAGACATACACACACACACACACACACACACACACACACACACACACACACACCCCGTATGAAAACTGGAATATCAGCATTTCTGACAGTGTTGGGAAGGGGAGGTACAGCTGCCGCAACAGAAAACTGCTAAGGCAGTTTTGTCCCCTCCTGGGAATCTTGTTTTGCTTGCCTCTAGGGGTATTTGGTCTCTCTGCTTTCGTGGCTTATCTTTGCAATTTCAAGTCATTCAGCTCCTTTACAAATCCTACATTTGTAAAGATACAAAGTAGATTGGGACTGTCTGTTCTGTAAAATGAGCATAGGGGTCGAAAATTGGAGTCCTCATTTTATAGCACCTCTTTCCAGCTCCTGTTCATCACAATTACTACCAGATGACAGGAGAGTTAAGGTTGCTAAGGGGAAATAAATAAATAAATTTAAATGTCGCTGATATTAATACTTCTAATACTCTATAATATTAATACTTATGTGAGTGATTGATTGATTGATGGATTGATATATTTGGCTTGGATTTTCATAACATCACTGTAGTAGTATAGTATATATAATATATATAGTATAGTATCCTGTATAGTCTAGTAGATCAGGAGAGTTTGAAGTTACATTGCTCACCAGAGCAAAGCACATAAACGTGTATTTAGCAAAAGAAAATCCCTGTTGTGTTCTCTCACGAGTATGAATTCTTCTAAAGCAGAATGCAGTGCTTTATAGGCCAAAATATCACTTAGTACTGTAGGTACCATTGCAAACAGATGAGAAAAAGGGTACTGATTATGACATTTTTCTTTTATTGTCCAAATGCAAGCCTGTAAGAATTTCTTTGTTTAGAAGCAGATATTTCCCCATGAGGAAGGTACTTTATTCCCTTCCTAGTGGGAAAGTGCACTAATCCCTAAAGAAAACATTTTTATGTGAAAAGACATCTTTACTGGAAAGCTAGTTCCTGCCAAACACAAACAGCCTTAGGGTTGTGAAAATTCTTCTTCCTTTCTGCCTTTTCCAGGCTTTCCTTCCCTGATCCTCACAGTCTGCTCACCAGTTATGTCTGTGGAGCCACTGCCATGCCCTTTCTGATTCCAGCTAGCAGAAACAACCTCTGCATATGGCACAACTTAAAGACCTAGTCTAGCAATTAAATGCATGTTAGGAGACTCATTTCTAGTGTGATGCAAGGGTCATTAAATTAGTTTAATTGGTGTCCTGCTGTAGGAGAGGCTGTTATTGGCAGGGAATGAACATTTGCAGTAGCTTTGCATTAATTTCAGTTCAGAATTTGAACCAGTGCCAGCCATGGATCAGAAAGTTACTTCATTTGCCAATGACAAATGATGTCTTTGATGGCAGTGGTTATCTTTAAGAAAGGATGGCATTTTGTAACTCTGTGGAAGGTCTAAGTTTGGTACTATGTGGAAGCATAGCAACCCTTGCTTAGGGTTGCAATGTTTGTGGCATGCTCTTCCAATAAGCCAAGATAGGTAGTTTATTTGTGGTGTATTTCCATGTTTTATATATACTGGCAATTCCTGCAATATCTTGTAGAAACTCCTAAGAACCTTTCTGAAAAACCTATCAAATAATAAAATAATTGAGCAGCATATTCACTAGAGCTGATTTGTTTTGGGGTTTTTTTCTGATGGGAATCCAGCTGTTTCTTAGGCCATCCTACCTGAAAGCCCTTTCTTTCTGCCCACCCTACCTGAAAGCCCTTGTCCTTCTCTTCAATGATCTGTATTTTTATAAACAATTTTTGATATCCTTCCATAGACTTTGCCTTTTCATTTGTCTGCCCTAAATTACTGTCTTCCTTGCTGCTTTTAAAGCATTGCTCTCTAACATGAATGAGTTGGTTTGCTGTTGTAATTACCAAAGTGGGTATCTAACGTGGTTAAAGTTTGTTAATTTTCTAGTATTGCTTGTAGTGCTGACTTTCTTGAGTGTGCCCCTGGGAGGTAACATGGATTGTGACAATCATTAGCAGAAAGACAAAAAAGAACAAAATAACATGTTTGGGTTTGATATTTTTTCTTCATCTAAACAGAAAAACAATAATTGAGGTCAATATTAACTGAAAGTAGAGCCAGGCTCTTGGGGCAATGAGGAGGGGAAGGTAGAGAGCTCAGAGCTTAGAATGGTAAAATGTTTTCTATATGGCTCACAAGTGTTCAGCAGAATGTCAGCTGATATGTAGAAGAGGCACAGTACTACTTGTGCTAGACATGTGTTAAGTAGGAGAATGATACAGAGAGTGATGCTTTGAAGATACCTACACAGAGCAAAAAAAAACCACACAGGACATTCAACCACTTATGTATTGGATCTGACCTTTGAATTTCTGGAGGAAAGCCTGACTCCCAAAATTAGTCAAACCACTCCTCATTCACAATCACACTGCTGAACACTTCACTCTCCAAGCCTCTAGGTACTTGCTACTCAGCAGTTACCACACTCTCCTTCTCTCTATGTAGTTATACCCATTTGTAATGTTCCCTTGATGTTACTTCCCAAGTGTTTAATCACTGGTTTATCATGGGTTCTAGCATGACACTTAAGCTGTCTGCAGGCTGGCGGCAAAGGTAGACACTGAGCAGCCAATTAGTATCTTATCTTCCCATGTCAGGAAAATATCTCTGCTAGACTGAGAGCTGCTCTACAGATCTGAATGCAGCTAAACAGAGACACATCCTGGACCCACCACATCATCTGCTGACTGTGTTGATGAAGGAGACTTTGTTTCCAGGACTGTGATCTGTGACAGTTCTGAAACAAGGGAGCTGTAATTTAGTCAGTCTAAGAGGTAGTGATACACAAACTTTTTAACTATACTGTTCCTAAACAAACTTGAGCACAGAAGGTTCCACCTCAACATGAGGAGGAATTTCTTTACTGTGAGGGTGTCAGAGCCTGGAAGAGGCTGGCGAGAGAGGTTGTGGAGTCTCCTCTGGAGACTTTCCAAACCCACCTGGCTCTGTTCCTGTGTGGGCTGCCCTGGGTGACCCTGCTCTGGCAGGGGGGGTTGGACTCGATCTCCAGTGGTCCTTCCAACCCTAACTATTCTATGATAGTACCAGAACTCCTACATCAAATTATAGCCTCACAGCTTGTTGTTCCTTACTGGTTGCTCTTCCTGCAAACTGGTTTAAGTGCCATTTCAGACTACAGCTATTTTTGGCACAGCGTCACTCTTTGTGTAAATATGACCTTGCCCTGGTTAAATATTTCCTCTCAGAGAGTTTATGAGGAGCTTGTTGGCTTGGTGCTCTGAAGCTCTGACTCCAGTTCTCTCAACGTGCTGTCTGCTTGGCTGAATGTGAGGGTTATTGGGTAGATTCCTGGTGACCTGCTGGACATCAGTCATTTTTGTTTGTGGTAGAGAGGGTGAAAAAAAACATAATAACAAACTCCAGGCCATGTAATTGGTCTGAGAGCCACTTCCCCGATGTCTGTGGCATCACAAAGGAAAAACAGCAGTGCCATGAGCAAGATTAATGCCAAAGCTCAGCTGAATGGGGCTTTGCATAAGTGTAGTCTGATGAGTAAGGAGAGGCTGTGTTGCATTTGCATTCCTCATGCCCTTCCAGGGACCCTGGTGGAGTGGGGGGATGCGCCTTTGGAAACCTAGCAGGAATAAAGTAGTCTTCATGTTTGAGTGAGGTAAGGAATCTTTCCAGCATGAGCTGCCAAAATGGCCATTCTTCAGCTGGCGGATGCTTTTGATGTTGCATTCATTTCATTCTTTGCTTTGTGCTTTGGCCTTCCCCTTTTCAAGCTTCTAAATTGTTCATCGTGCACTTGATGGTTGTTCCAGTTTAGCTAACAGAGACTCTCCTGCTGGAATTGGCATGCTCTTGTTTCAGTACTTGTTAACAAATGCTTTTAATCGTGTTAATTATGAAGCACAGAATGTTTTGATATTACACCGTCAGATAGAAAAAGAAATACCAAGATAGATATGATCATTAGCTTTCAGTAGCTCTAACAGTCCTACAATAAAAGTCAGGCCAGGTTTGAAGGGGAAAATACTTTCTTGTATTAAGTTGGAAAAAGACCAGGAGGAAAAGGTCCTCTACAGGATCTTTCCAGATCCATAACTTCACAAATACCCTTAAGGCAGATATCCAAGTACTGTTGCTGTGGCTAGAACACTGCAGATGGGAAAGGGAAATAAATGCTTCCAGTCCTCAGCACTCTTTTGAAGCTCACAGCTGCCCTCTCGAGCCAAAATGTTGTTCATGATATCTGGGGATTGAAACACCTAAAATACAGATGGATTTTAAAAAGGGAATCTGCCATTATGAGGATTCCTCTGTTTTCCAAAAAGAAGAAAAAAAAAAAAAAAGTTCTAAACAGGTTTCAGATTATAGGAAACATTCTTTTAGGTATATTATTATAAAAACTATTGACATTTTAATACTAATATTTACATTAAAAAGACAACTTCTAGCTTTTTTTTGATAAGTGCTAAACAGAATTTTAAAAATCCAATTCAGCACTGGAACAGGCTGCCCAGAGAGGCTGTGGAGTCTCCTTCTCTGGAGACTTTACAAACCCACCTGGATCTGTACCTGTGTGTGTTGTCCTGGGTGACCCTGCTCTGGCAGGGGGATTGGACTCAATGATCTGCAGAAGTCCATTCCAACCCCTACCATCCTATGATGCTCTGAAGAACTTTGCAAGAAGTATGGATGGGTGTGTCTGTATTTACGGTTGTTTATGCTGCCAAAAATCTGTGCGTTAATTTCTGTGTAGGGAGATTAAGTCTCAAGCAATGCTGCAGTACAGGGAAAAATAAACAAACAAAAACGTAACAAAACAATTTTTTCCAAATATTATTTTGCAATCCCACCATCTTGTGGCAGTCTGTGGTATTGCCCCATCTTTGCGTCAGGAGGTGCAATGAAGATAAGCAACAAAAAGGAAAAAGGAGGAAAGGAAGCAAAGCAAGCAAGCAAAGAAAGCAAAGCAAGTAAGCGAGAAAGTGAAGCAAGCAAGCAAAGACAGAGATTACAAATGTGCCTTGGTCTGCTAAGTGGGACCTGGGTTTCTAACCTCAGCTCTGAAAGCACCTTTCTGTTGACTTCCATACAACATGTTCTTCAGGAGGTTAGTTTGAGAACACAAAGACTTCTTTGTTGTTTCCTTGTTCCTGAGAATCCTGCCTTCCAGGATTAATCCTTCCAGAATTATCAGTTCTTCCTCGGTAGAGCCAGGGGTCTTAGCACTCAACTTCCCAGTGACATTGCAAGAAGAAAGTTTATAAAATTAATCTATTTTTAGGGGTTTTCCCCATTTCTTCAGCCTTTTTATCCCCTGTCTGCTGTGCCTTCAAGAAGCAAGTATTCCACTGCACAGCAAGGATCTGACATGAAGTTATTTTTATGTACTACATGAAGCAGGATCCTGGCAGTGCAAAGAAGTGCTGACTTTTAATTGTTCTTCAGTAATTTCTCTCATTCAACCTGTTTGAATCTTGTATTTTGGAAAGGTCTCTATTTCCATAAACTAGTCATTTGGAAAGATGAGGTTCGGTTCTTCAGCAAGTCCTGGGGGGTTTCCTTGTTTAAATCTTAAAAATTATAATAAAACCTTTGGAAAGGCCATGAATGCTGAGCAATCAGTTAGATTCTCTGCAGACTGGTGGGCTGTGATCTCTTTCAGGCTGCAAGTGTCAGGCACTGTCCTGGATCTGCCAGTCACATCTGCTCTCTGGCTGTGGCTGATGTTCTCCATCAAGGTCTGACCAGCAAGAGTCTTTCTCTCTGATTTTGGTACTGACTATTTAGGAAACTGAAGATGTCACTGTAAAATTTACTCTTTGGATCAGCATCCTGGACATGCATGCCATGATTGTGCTCTAAAATCTAGCACCAGTAAGCAACTATTTGAGGAAGTTTTTGGTATCTGGGTTTTAAGTCCTTGGATTGTGCAGGCTGTAAAGAGTTTTGGTAGCCAGGATGCCAAGAAGAGCTTCAATTCACTTAGTTTGCATCTGTTATTGGGGATAGGTAGAAGGCAAAGGTTAGAGGCCAAATCAAATTTGAAATCTCATGTCTTTTCTGTAGTGCCCAGCAACAGAACAAGGAACAATGGGTATCAACTGCAGCATAGAAGGTTCCACCTCAACGTGAGGAGGAACTTCTTTACTGTGAGGGTGCCAGAGCCTGGAACAGGCTGCCCAGAGAGGTTGTGGAGTCTCCTTCTCTGGAAACTTTCCAAGCCCACCTGGATCTGTTCTTGTGTGGGATACCCTGGGTGACCCTGCTCTGGTATGGGGGTTGGACTTGATGGTCTCCAGAGGTCCCTTCCAACCCCTACCATCCTGTGATTATCTCATCAAATACTACAGCTTGATGTTTGATGTATAGTACTGTACCTTGCATCTGAGCAGCAGGGTGGGGTAAACACACAATTCCCCTTTTGGATTCAAGCTAGTCGACAAGCAGAGGGTTGCAATCAAGGGATTACAATTTGAACATTGCTTAATAAAAAGGTGGATTTGTGTTAGTATTTTGTTGGGGTTTTTTTTACAGTTTCTCTAGAAAATGCTTTTTGGAATTTGGCTCAAATTTATTCATGATTTAAATCTAAAGGCTTGCTGGGAATTTATTTCACAGAGGATGATAGTGGTCACCATTTATACAGTATATTTATACATACAGAGCTTTGTCATTGCTATTCTTCTATCTTGACTTAAATTGCTAACACCCTACCACACCACATCAATTTAAGTTTGTTCCCGTCACCCTTGTTAAGGTTTAACTTAGGAAGAGCCATTGTCACTCTAACAGATTATTCCAAAATAATGATTAACATCCCTCTAGCAAAGGTATAAAATTAAATGCATCAAATACCAGTGGCTTCCTTTGAGAGACTGTGAGTTTAAAAGCATGTTCCAAGTGTGAAGCCTTGAAAGACAAATACACAATAATGCACATTGTAGAAATGTTGATGCACTTTCCGTTTCTTATGAATTAAATTAGCATGGCTAAGTGTCTGGTTTTGGGTTGTTTTTGTTTGTTTGTTTTTCCACAAGTCAGAGGGAAAGACACCAGCTATCTGAACCAGGGAAAGTATGTAGAAACTCCAGTAAGGATCTGAATAAATGCCAGAGTAGGTAATCCCAGAGAAGTAATGCAAGAGAGACTTCTTAGTGCTGATTTGTAGTTTTTATCATCTTCTCTTTATTTATTTTAAGACAATTACAGAGAAGGCTTGCAAAACTGTAGCTGACTAGGTTCAGGATAGAACTAAAACTCATTTCCTGTGGATTTACAGTTTTGTGTGTAACATATATACAGATTTTTAGCGTAATGATATAGCTGAAAGGCACAGTAGTCTTCTTGTGGGAGCACCCAGGTAAAAGATAAATGCCATGGGAAGAGCTGTAATTCAGATGGGGAAGTTGGACATGAGGAAGAAGATCTTTACTAGGTAGGCAGAGAAACTGGAACAAGTGGCCCAGGGAAGGGCAGGGTGGAGGGTTGCTGCAGGGTGGAGGCCCATCCCTGGAGACACTCAAGGTCAGGCTTAATGAAGCTCTGAGCAACCTGCTCTAGTTGCAGATGTCCCTGCAGTGAGCACTGCAGGAGGGTTGGACTTGATGACCTTTGGAGGTCTTTTTCAACCCATTCTATGAAGTTTCAACTAAAGACATGTGGTATATATGGTCTCCTTTAAAAACATGCTTACTTAATGAAGATACTAGAGGAGCTGGTGGTACAGTGGAACTGAGACATGCTGGGCATAGTTTGGGCTATGGGGCCATCTCAGGTAGGACCACAGTCCCCACTGTGTAACTATCACACACAGTTTCTGGCTTGGGTGACACTGATGCTTTGCATTCAGCATCATTTAAGGTGGGTTTTCATGCCAGACGTGAGATGCCTCTCAGTGAAAGCCAGGATCTTCTCAGCATCTGTCCCTGCAAACCAGTGCCTTGGGTGTAATTATTTACAGCAATCAATCAGCAGAGCTCACAGGGTCTTGCTTAAGGTATCCAAAGTTCATAGGAGGCAAAAAAAAAAAAAAAAGCCCCTCCCAGAAAAACATGACAGATACAATTCTATACATGCATATACTGCTGATGAGTGAAACCTGGGGTGACAATTACCAAGTGGCAGGTGTTTAGCTCGTCAGCCACCCGGTATTATCCTGATTCCCAGTAATGATTTCTTGCACTCCAACCCAACAGCAACACAGATGTGCACACGGTGGCATCGCTGCTGAAGCTCTACCTGAGGGAGCTCCCTGAACCAGTCATACCATACTCAAAATACGAAGATTTTCTTTCCTGTGCCAAAGCTCTCAGCAAGGAGGAAGAATTGGTGAGTTGGCCTCTTGAGTAGGATGGAATAAAAGGTTAGCATGTTACAACCTGGTGTTGATTTCTGAGGAGAAGAGCTGGTAGTTACCTCTCCAAACTTAAGGTGTGCATCTATTAATTGGGGTGGTTTTCTCTTAGAATTGTTGGCATCTGGGTCATTTGGAAGTCAAAATAGCAAAACCTTAGCTGGATTTATTGCATGTCACCGAATCCTGTCCAAGTGACCATCATTGTGGTCAACAGCTTCCATTTTGCATGGAGGAGGAGACTTACCTTTTCATGGGTTATCATTCTGAGCTGTCTTAGTAGTTCTTGTCCAGCTTTTGCCATCAAATAATTTTCTTCTTTAATTTTCTTTAATAATCTTTTCTTCTTTACTATGAGGGTGACAGATCACTGGAATGGGTTGCCTGGAGAGGTGGTGGAGGCCCCACCCCTGGAGACATTCAAGGCCAGGCTTGAGGAGGCTCTGAGCAGCCTGACCTAGAGATGGCCCTGCTCACTGCAGGCGGGGATTGGGCTAGATGGCCTATGGAGGTCTGCCCAACCCAATACATTCTATGATTCTAAGTGTCAGGATGCCAACTTTTATTGACTTTTAACTGAAGGCCAATGGACCCTGTTCATTGCCTGTCGTTATTGACTCAGAAGGCCTCGAAAAGATGTAAGTGTGCCACTGGAAGCAGATTACCTTCCAGACTCTTTTAACAGCATAATGAGCAAAATAAATGTCCTGACTGGTCATACTGTGCCCAGCATGTGTGGGCATGAGTGGCATGAGTCTACTGTATATTATGTATAAGTGTTTCTTGGTCTGACTCTAGTATGAACCAGAATGGGATAAAACAACCCAAATAAAAATGGGATAAAAACAGCCAAATAACTTCCCATATGAAAATACCAACTAGTTCAGAACTGTTCCTGGCAGCTCAGCCTTTTTATCAGGAGGAGGAGGGAAGGAACTGCTGGTCAAAAGAACCTAATGAAAGAGAAAGGAAAGACAGGATGGAGCCAAGTAATTTCCTTACTTATTTGTGTCCAGAGCTAATCCTTGTATACCCAATACAGCTCTCCTCATCCAAACTGGGTTCTACAAGCTGTTCCTGATGGCAACCTACATATAGATTTGACCCTGTAGTGTCAGGGATGTGTGTTTATTGTCTTGGAATAGCTGATGTTTTTTTGAATCTCTGGTGAAGAGAATACTGACAAACTGTGCCACCCTACTTTCTTTATTCTTAAACTCCTTAAAGGGCCTGAAAGAACTGGTGAAGCAAGTAAAAAGCCTGCCAGCCGTCAATTACAATCTACTAAAATATATCTGCAGGTAAGTGTCACAGTGGTATTTATAGCTGCAAGCTATAAATACATATATATCCTGTAAATATATCCTGTACTCTTTATAGAACCCTGGCTTTCCCATTTCTAACTGAATTTACTGGCCCTTGCTGGGCACTCCGGACATGTGGCATCCTTTAAAACTTCCTGTGGCTTGTAGTGTATAGAATAGTTTTATGGATGCATCAGAGAGCTTAAAAAAACATATCTTAACACAGTTGCAATTTGTGAACATATAGAAAGTCCCCAGCATAAAACAAACAGGAAAACCCAAACAAACCCACAACATTTTTAGAAGAATATAAAGGGTTATTTAATTGACATTTTTAGAATATCTTTTTTTAAAGTTCCTAGTTTGCATTTTGAGACTATTTTATGAGTCAAGTTATTGATTATGCTGCAGAAAGTCACCTTCTTCAACAGAGTTCTCCTGTACTCAGCCCAGATCGAGATTTACATTTTATCCATTTATCATGTTGAAGAAAATCTGAAGTTGAAAAGAATAACCTTGAGCTTTCAAAATGTTCCACGAGGATTTGGGATGGAATAATTTAACTATGTTAAGAAACCATCACATGCTTTGACTTCTTTTTTTAAAATTATTTTTTATTTCCTTTGTATGTGTTCATTAAAGAATCATGGAAATGTCTAGATGGGAAAAGACCTGTACAATCATTGAGTCCAGTTATCAAACTAACAATCTTTTTTTCCCCCACAGATTCCTTGATGAAGTCCAGTCTTACTCAAGTGTAAACAAAATGAGTGTGCAAAACCTGGCTACTGTTTTTGGCCCCAACATCCTTCGTCCCAAAGTGGAAGATCCTCTGACAATTATGGAGGGTGAGTTTAGTGTACATAACTTGTAAGAAAAAGAAGGAGGCTTAGTTAACAGTACATACTAGTCCATGCAGTATGTGCATTAAGTTACATATATCTGCTTTATAGACAGAGTTCTTCCATCTGAAGGAACTTCTGGGTTAAATCTTGCAGGTCACTATAAAAGTGGCTAAAATGTAGAGCATTGCAAAGAGGCTTTGCTGCCCTGGTAACTTCACTAAAAATGTGGGTTTTTTCCTTTCACAACTTGCTGCAAATATGACATGTTCTTATTCAGCATCAGGGGATCTAATTAATGTCTGTAAATACCTGAGGGCTGAGCATCAAGAAGTCAGGAACAGCCTCTTTTCACTTGTGACAAGTTGAGGGGCTATGGATTCAAGCTGGATTCAAGCAAGTTCCACCTCAGTATGAGGAAGAACTTCTTTACTGCAAGAGTTGTAGAGCACTGGAACAGACTCCCCTGAGAGGTTGTGGAGTTTCCTCTGGAGACTTTCTAGACTTGTCTGGATGCATTTCTGTGTGACCTGCTCGAGTTCTGTCCTGCTCTGGCAGGTTGGTTGGACTCGATGATCTTTGGAGGCTCCTTCCAACTCCTACCCTTCTGTGATGCTGTGATGTGTGGTTGGAATACAATTAATATTTAACCTGCAGTTCTTAAGGGTGAGAAGAAGTTAGTAGAGGTTCACAGACAGTGACCCAGTCAGAATACCTGAATTCCGCCCCCCCTAAGCCAATGGTGCATCTTCTTGCACAACAGTGTCCAAACTGTCATCTCTGTGCTGTTATTTACAGCAGTGTTCATCTGGAGCAGTTTGCTGATTACAACAAAACCACAGCCACAACAATCTCATCCTGTATTTTACTCCTAGGCTTAATCTTTGCAACTTTAAGTCTTCATAAAGTACATGATGACTTTTTTTTTTCCTCCAAAGACTTTTTTTCTTACTGTGTAGGATTTGCTTAACTTTCTCAACAGTGAGGACTGTACACAGACCCTGCCCTGAAAAATCTTACCAAAACTCAAAAATGTGGTGTTTTTAGTTTGAAAGCATGCAGGTTTATTCTTTTTTTTTTTTTTTCTGTTGGATGCTTTTTCTGTTCCCCACATACAGCAATTCCCCATATACTTCAATTTTTTACTTGTTTTTCTGAAGCCTTATGTTTTCTCCTTTCTTTTAATTCTTAACCATTACTATGTTGTTGCAAAGAGAAGCATGGCATCTTCAAACCACAGAATCACAGACTCACAGGATGGTAAGGGTTGGAAGGGACCTCCAAAGATCATTGAGTCCAACTCCCTTGCCAGAGCAGGACAAAACTATAACACATGAAAGCAGTGGATACCTACAGTTACCTGTCTGACAAGCCAGAAAACATTTTAATGTGGTTTATAACCCTCTCTTTCACTTTAATGTCTGGATTCTCACTGTCACAGCAAAGGGTTGGATCAGGCGTTTAACTCAAAAGAGTTTGCAAAAGCAGACATCCAATTTATGTGCCTGCTTCTTGTGGCTGTGCACAAGTATCACCAAACTTGTGCAGCTTCAAATACCCTTCAATCTGGATTTGTGGGTTCCCCCCTGGTTTCTGTGCATACTTGTCTCCAGTGCACTGTGCCTGTGACACAGGGGTGCAGAGAGAAGCTTCACCATGTCGCTGAAATCTTAGTTTATACACCTTACTTCTTACACATCATCCCATGTTATCCTATAGTATTTTAAGAGAGAAATGCAAGTGTCTTTCCTGCTTTGTTTCCTTTCTCTTCAGCTGTCTTGTCTTGTCTCTGGCAGGAGTTACAGTGTGTGTGTGTGTGTGTGTGTGTGTGTGTATGTATGTGTGTGCACATGCACACATGCTGCCTGTCACTTTGCCAACCTGTCCCTTTGTACTTACAGACTGACAGTAGAAGCTTCTCTTGCCCTTACTCTTCTGTAGAGCTTGGCAGCCTGGTAGATAACTGCTCTGAAGGTTCCTCTTGGCCAAGCAACTAACTAACACTTTATTAACTGTGGAGAGCTTTCTCACAGAGAAAGCTCATGATTTACTGTCAGTGAACAACCCATGTTTTGAGAAGCTGACCT
>JAOEGS010010773.1:34517-58490 GCA_025447755.1 Corythornis vintsioides
AGTACTTCTTCCTGATATCCAGTCTAAATCTACTCTTCTCTAATTTAAACCCATTACCCCTTGTCCTTTCACTACAGAAGCTCCTGCTGTCTTTGCTTGAATTAGCTGGGGCCACCAAGGTGTGATCCCTCCCCCATTAACTACACAAGCCCACCTCGTTACAAAACTTGGCATTTTTGTGACTGTTAACCCGTCTCTTTTGACAACAAATCCCTCCTCTTGAGACTTAAGGATGTTTTCTGCATCCTTTAAGTCTCATTCTTGTGCTTCTTAATGGCCACCTAAAAGACTTTTTCCTCTGCTACCTTTTTCTCTGTTTCTTTGATAAAGGCATTGTCTTCTGCTCTGGTCATTACTTGCTGAGGGTTCCATTTACTTCCTATTTGTTTTCATAAGTCAGTACGTGTAGGTAAGCATTGCATGATACAGCGACCCAGTATCAAAATTACCACCAACAGAATGATAATCACAAGGAGTTGCTTCAACCAATTGAGATTAGGTAATCAAGTTGACCATAAGGTATCATGGTTAACATGAGATAACCATAGTTGCCCGTACAATCTGGAAAAGAAACAAAAATGTGAAACAAGGTAAAATGTTTACTATACAACTGCACAACAGTTCAGTCTTTAATGGTTGCACCAGCACAGCTCTCCACTTGTCCTCGAGTCCTGGTGGAGGGGCCAGTTTGACCCATGTGTCTTTGATCCAAAGAGTTGATGGCTTCTGCCTTCACAGCAGTACAGGTGCTCAGCAGAATGATGTAAGGTCCCTTGCCCTTTTCCCTCAGGTCTTTCCATGTCAGAATATAAATCAAATCTCCAGTGTGCACCAGTTTCATGTTGATTTTTCCACCAGGTATCACGGCTCTGATTCAAGGTGTAAGGGTTTGATACAGTGAGATGTATATACTTAGTTTTTTGGTTTATTACTCTGAAATCCTATACTAGTTAATACTTTTGAGAAAAAAGTGTCTTTACAGACCTATTGGAACTCAGGCTGACATTCTCTAAATAGTCACAGAATTGTCATGTTGGAAAAAAAAGAGAAAAAACTAAATCACTGCATCCAGGTCTCAGCACAAAACAATACAAAACAAATCAAAAAACCCCACACAAAAAGACACCTCACCATCCCACTAGAGCATAGAATCATAGAATGCTTAGGGCTGGAAGGGGCCTCCAAAGTCATCTAGTCCAGCCCCCTTGCAGAGAGCAGGGATACCTTCAACTAGACCAGGCTGCTCAGAGCCTTGTCCAACCTCACCATGAATATCTCCAGGGATGGTTCTTCAACCACCTCCTTGGGGAACCTATTCCACTGTTCTACCATCCGCAAGGTAAAGAACTTTTTCCTGATATCCAGTCTAAATCTACTCTAATTTAAATCCATTACCCCTCGTCCTTTCACTACAGGTCCTTGTAAACAGCCCCTCTCCAGCCTTCCTGTAGCTCCCTTCAGGTACTGGAAGTTGGCTATAAGGTCTCCCCAGAGCCTTCTCTTTTCCAGGCTGAACAACCCCAGCTCCTTTAGCCTGTCTTTGTATGAGAGGTGTTTCAGCCCTCTCATCATCTTTCTTGCCCTCCTCTGGACCCGCTCCATCAGGTCCATGTCTTTCCTATCTTGAGGTCTCCAGAACTGGATGCAGTACTCCAGGTGAGGTCTCACCAGAGCAGAGTAGAGGGACAGAATCACCTCTCTCAACCTGCTGGCCACACTTCTCTTGATGCAGCCCAGGATGCAATTGGCCTTCTTGGCTGCAACTCCACAATGTTGGCTCATGTCCAGCTTCTCATCCACCAACACCCCAAGTCCTTTTCTGCAGAGCTGCCTTCCAGCACCTCATCTCCCAGCCTGTATTGATAGGGAGGGTTGCTCTGACCCAGGTGCAGGACCCTGCATTTAGTCTTGTTGAACCTCATGAGGTTCACCTGGGCCCCCTTCTCAAGTCTATCCAGGTCCCTCTGGATGACATCCCATCCCTCCAGCCTTTCAACAGCACCAATCAGCTTGGTGTCATCTGCAAACTTGCCGATGGTGCCTTGATCCCATTGCCAATATCATTAATGAAGATATTAAACAGTATAAGTCCCAGTACAGACCTCTGAGGGACACCACTTGTCACTGTTCTCCTTCTGGACATTGAACCATTGACCACCACCCTCTGGATGCGACCATCCAGCTGATTCTTTATCCACTGTACAGTCCACCCATCAAATCCATATTTCTCCAATTTGGTGAGTAGGAGGTTGTGGGGGACCATGTCAAAGCTTTGCAGAAGTCCAGATAGATCACATCTATAGGTCATCCTTTGTCCACGGATATAGTCACCTTATCATAGAACACCGCTAGATTTGTCAGGCAGGACCTGCCCTTGATGAAGCCACGTTGGCTGTCTTTCATCACCCTGCTGCTTTCTATTTGTCCTGTTAGACCTTCTAGAAGAATCTGCTCCATGATCTTCCCAGGCACAGAGGTGAGGCTGACAGGGTGATAGTTTACAGGGTCCTCCTTTCTACCCTATTTAAAAATGGGTGTAACGTGCCCCTTCTTCCAGTCCCCAGGGACTTCACCTGACTGCCAAGACTTTTTCAAATATTATGGCAAGTGTCTTGTCAACTACATCAGCCAATTCTTTCAGGACTCTGGGATGAATCTCATCAGGGCCATGGATTTATGTATGTTCAGGTTCTTCAGGTGGTCACGAACCTGATATTCACATACAGTGGGGGAGACTTCACCACCCTGGTCCACACCTTGCAGTTTAACTTGGGGAGTGTTGTGAGAGACCTTGTCATTGAAGACTGAGGAAATAAAAATGGTGAGAACTTCAGCCTTCTCCTCATCCACTATTGCTAGCCCACCATCTTTACTCTTCGAGGAGGGTATGTTTTCTTTGATCTTCCTTTTTTGATTGACATACCTGTAGAATCCCTTCTTGTTATTCTTCACATTCTTTGCCAAGTTCTGCTCCAACAATGCCTTGGCCCTCCTGACCTCATCCCTACATAATTGGGCAGCATCCCTATACTCTTCTCAGGGCATTTGTCTTCTTCCACTGCTTGTGTAGCTCCTTCTTGCTTTTTAGTTTGACCAGTAGGTCTTGGCTTAGCCACACTGGTCTCTTCTCTTTCTTGCTTGATTTCCTACACTTGGGGATCAAGATCTCTTGCAGTCACTGAAGAGTGTCCTTAAAAATCTGCCAGCTCTGTTCTGCCCCCTTGTGTCTGAGAACTGTTTCCCAGGATATCCTATTGACTAACTCCTTGAAGAGCCGGAAGTTTCCTTTTCTGATGTTCAAGGTCCTGACTGTGCTTTTTGACTGAGCTCTGACCCTAAGTAGCGTGAATTCTACCAGTGCATGCTCACTGCCACCTAGGCTGGCTCCAATCTTGAGATCCCTGATAAGCTCTTTTCCACTGATAATCACCAGATCAAGTGTTGATTCCCCTTCTGCCTCAGGAAGTTGTCATCAAGGCACTCCAGGAGTCTCCAGGATTGTCTACTGCTGGCTGTGTTACTTTTCCAGAAAATGTCAGGATGGTTGAAATCTCCCAGCAGGACAAGAGCCTGCAAACTTGATGCTTCCTGTAGTTGGAGTAGGAACGTTTCATCAAGAGTTTCCTCTTGAGAGGGTGGCCTGTAGTAGACTCCAACCACAAGGTTCCCATTGTTGCCTTGATTTCTAATTCCTACCCATAAGCTTTCAACATGCTTGTGGTAATTCTTTAAGGATATCTCATCACATTCAATCAATTTCTTAACGTACAGGGCAACCCCTCCACCCCTCTTTCCTCTTCTGTCCCTTCTGAATAGCTTGTATCAGCAACAGCTACACTCCCACTTAATTATTCCATTAATATGTTTCCCTGATGCTTTCCTGTTAGCAGCTACTACCTGAAGGGTATCTGGGTCATCTCTGCAATACTTTGACTGCATTATTTTGTCCCCAGCATGCTTCTGGGCAGTGGCTTGAGAGCCCTTACTAGTCCTCCATTGCTCCCACACTGTTGTGTCCTCCCACGGCTTGTCATATGAAAATCTGGTGACATTGTCCCCTTCCCCCTTCACATCTAGTTTAAAGCCCTGTCAGTTAGCCCTGCAATCTCCTCCACAAAAACCCTCCTCCCCCTTCAAGTGAGGTGTCTCCTGTTTGGTGTCAACAACTCTGGTGCTGTATAGATCATACCATTGTCAAAGAACCCAAATTTATGGTGGTGACACATCCATGTAGCCATGTATTAAAAGACTGTATTCCCCCATTTAATCCAATGTCTCTGCCACTGGTTGGAATAACAGAAGAAAAGATTACTTGTGCCCCAGAACCTTGTACCACTTGTCCCAAGGCTCTAAAGTAATTTTTGATTGTTCTAGGACTACCAGTCATTCTTCTCCTCCTACATGGAAGATCAATAATGGATAGTAGTCCATAGAGCACAGCAGTCTAGGAATTTTCCTAGTCACATCCCTTACCCAGGCTCCAGGTAGGCAGCACACCTCCCTGTGAGAAGGGTCTGCCTGATATATTGGTCTTTCTGTTCCTCATAGAAGTGAATCCCCACAACTATCACTCTCCTTCTTTCCTTTGTTCATAGAATCATAGAACGTTTTGGCTGGAAGAGACCTTCAAGATCATCAAGTCCAGCCATTAACCCTACACTGCCAGGGTCCCTAAACCATGTCCCCCAGCACCATGTCTATTAATAAAGTATTGATTTGCCTTTACAAGCCCTTATTTCAGTCCTGTTTTAATCAGTGTTCTGTTCTTTGCTTTCCCTAATTTCTTTGAAGCCCGTACTAGAGGAATATACACTGGTGGCACTGAACTAATCTCCAGGAGAGCAAGAGCTTTGAGAGAAGAGAGCAGCAGATTACTGCTTGCATAGGGAAAGTCAGGAGTGACAAATGACTAACCAGTCCTTTGGAGTTTCCACAGATGTTTCTGTGGTTTCTAAAGGCGCACAAGCTTTGTGAATTACCACCCAGCACCCTTTTCTGTGAAGAACTGGAATAAACCAAGTGTCTTGACTGCATTTACTGGATTTAGCACACTGGGTGAAGAAGCCAGATTTGGGACAACATAAATAGCACTACTTGTAAATCAGTTCCCCACACTTTGTAATGGAAAGTGCTCTCCAAGTCTTCATCACTGCTAAGTTATGCAAATAACTGGTACTTTTAATTGGTTCATAGAACCATAGAATGGTGGGGCTGGAAGGGACCTTCTGGAGATCATTGAGTCCAACCCCCCTGGCCCACCGAGGTCACCCAGGGAGTATCAGGCTGAACTGTAGCACCTGGATTTTGTCAGAGGAAGATGACTGATGTCCTGCTAGCTCTTCCTGTAACCACCTTTAACCTAAGCCTCACCCTGGTGAGGTTTTGCTTAATTCACTCCTGCACAACTGCTTTGTGTTATAGTGAGATCTTATTCAGGGAGGTGTGCGTGAAAAAGTTACAAATTCACAGCTGCCTAATTCCATCCTAGTTCCCGTGTGAAGACATGCCCTAATACTGCCTGTGAATAATGGAGGTATTTGTATAACTTAGTATTAACAGTGAATGTATCACAACTGACTTAACTGATATTCTTCTGGATGACTGAAGGGACCTACATCAAAGGAGGATGCAATGGAAAGTAATCAGGGTATGAACCACAACAGAAATGAAATATCTCTGGAGGCAATTCCAAAGGCCATTAAGAGAACAGTTCATGAACTATTAAACTATTTCTGTGCTGCCAGCCAGGCCTGTTTTTCCCTAGGCCAGAACCTAAGATCAAAAGCATGCTAAGCTATTAAAAACCTCACCTAGCAAGGAAAGAATTGGAGAGCTGCTAGTATCAATTCAGGAAGACCTGCTAAGTAAAGATGGACAGCTTGCAATGCACTGGAGCCAGCAGGGGCTAGGTAAAATTTGCAGTACTTTGCAGGACTAGGCATGCTGACCAGCGTAGGTTCTCAGTCCATTCAGTGCTCTTGTGGTGCTGCAGACCAATTGATATGCCACACAATGAAGTAGGCTTTGTTGGCTTGGGCACACAGCAGTCTTCAAGGACTGCTCTACTAATTCTACAGGTGGCTTGGTCCATCCAGAACCAGCTCCAGGTATCATCAAGCTCCTCACATTTCAAGTTAGAAGTGCCTCTCTTTCATAGTGTAGATATTCCTCCACCTGTAAAGCTACAGCTCAAGTGTTCGTCTTACATCTTTCTCTTCAGCTTTAGTCACAGAAGGAAAGTAGAAGCAGCTGGGCTTGGTCCTTTGAATGAGAGTGGGTAGAGAAGGGAGCAACTCACCTGCTCACTTTACACTTACAGGTAAATGAAGTGTGGAAGACAGGCACCCAGGAGTGAGTTCCTGGCAGTTCCCAGCTCTGGTAGGGCCTGTCTATCTTAGTGCAATAGGAATGGACTCCCATCTCCCAACCATGCCACCAGAATCAGGCTTCACTCAGACAAAACTGGAAAGAAGGGCTAAGGAGAATGTCTTACCTATAAATGTGTCTGGCGGGTGAGAGAGGGTTTGTGGCAGGTTGACAGCCCCATCTAGATCTATGCTGGGAAATGTTTAGTGCAAGCTGGTCCTTTGGGAAGTGTGCTCACAAGGAAAAGTGAGAGAGAGATCATAGCTGAGTCTCACTTCTGAATGATAAGACTATGGTCTATCCATGATGCTGGAGGGGAAGCAATATGGGATGTCAGCTATACACTGGTATTTGTCTGTAGACTGGTGGAAATGTGGAATACCATGCAAAAGAATTTAACATTGACAACAGACCCTTTGCTATTAAGTCTGCACTTCAGGTCTGAATCTTAGGTTGATGAAACAAGATGGTTTGCAGATTTAAAGATATATCTTCTGTTTGTTCAGGCCCTATGTGGCATGTGACCATCATAACCCTACTCCCTGTGTAGCACAACAGCGCATTTCAATCTTTTCTAGACCCTCTGCAGATAGAAGTGACCTCTGCTTGCCTACAGTCACTGCACTTTACACATGCAGCCATCATTCCAGTGGACAGAGTGGATGTCCTTGGGCATGCAGCTACACCTTTGTCCTGGGTAAGGACTGTGTGGTACCCGGGGGATCCCTGTTCACGTTTGGTTTTAGGTGTTGTTGAATTTGATCCTATTCTCTGCAGGGAAATAGTAAAAGGGATTGGTCAAGATGCCTGAGTTACTTGTTCTTTCCTTCTCTGGAGACTTTCCAGACCTGTCTGGATGCATTTCTGAATGACCTGCTCTAGTTCTGTCCTGCTCTGGCAGGGAGGTTGGACTCGATCTTCAGAGGTCCCTTCCAACCCCTAAATCTGTGATTCTGTGAAAATGTGGGATTTGATCATCTTCATACTGAAGTTGAAGGAATTTTTCCCATCGTAGCAGGGACAAGGACTAGACTAGATCAAAATACTTTCCATGAGAATTATAACTATATTGCTACCATGGGTCAGAAATTACTATTGTTATTATAATGAAGGAACTGAGGAAAATCCTTGATTTTTTAACTATATTTTTTTTTTAGGAACAGTTGTTAGAAGAACTTCAACCTTGCTAACATACACTTTAGAGGTAAGTGGTGTGTAGTGCTGTGGATTTATGATGTGACAGGGTTTGTTTTTCCTCACAGTTTCTGGACAAATTTAAAGCAAACATAGTCAAATTACTTGTATTTTACTTCTGTTATTCCCAGTTCCGATGTCAAAGCAAACAGGAAAAAAGCAGGGGGGGAAGGAAAACCCAGCTATAGTTCTAGCACTTGTTTCTTTGTTCAAACCTTAGCATCTCAGTGGGCTTATATATACTTAGTTTTTGTAAGGTCATCACTCCAATACCATAAGTACACACTGAAACATGCCTTGGGCAAGCCATACTTGCATATGCTTCAGTCATGCTTCACAATACTTCAGTTAACCTGTTTCTTACTGTGAGGAGCCGAATACACTGCAACTTAGCAACAGCAATAAAAAAAAAATAGCAGATTGGCAGCAGATTCACATCCATGCTGATGAACACAAAAGACCTTTTGCAAACATTAATTTCTGACTTAAGAATTAAAACTTAGGAAAATTTTAATTCACCAGTTGTGAACTTATACCCAAAGTTTTGTATTAATTTTTTGAAATAAAGTATTAATGTAAAGGAGAGGGATAGATAGTAAATAGGTGTGTATTGAACACTGTCAGTGGGATGGCTTTGATGTGGATTGAGAAGCTGAAGGGTAATCAGTACCCTTTCTAAGGACTTATTATGTTCATATGATGGGAGTTGTACTGTTTAACTGGAGGTCCCTGATGCTACAGCAATAAAAAGCTGCTGTCTTCCATCCTTGGATACAGTGGCTTAAACATGAATAATGGGCACTTTTGAACGTCAGAAAAGGATAAATTACCTGCTCATTTGATGCCAAAGTCTCCTTGACTTGTAGGAAAGCATAATCTGAAGCAACTCTAAACCACTAAATGGCATTGCTTCAGAATGGTGTAACTGGTCTAATAACCAAGAGCAAGGTTTTGTCCAAGCAGAAAATATTTGCTAATAAATTACGATGGACTTTGGAAATTAAAGAGAAGATGTGAGGTTAAAGGAAAGCACAAAATCTTCCCTAATTCATGCAGGGCCTTATGAAATTCTTAATTACTTATTTGGAGCCAAATGTGGCCCACAGTCAACAGAAGAACTTTACAGGAAGAAGAGTCTTTCAGTCAGGTACCAGCAGGAAAACCTGCAAGAGGACTGTATTTCTGTTGCATTGTCTGCAAACCACATGTAATTTAGTCTAACCAATGTGAGTCACATAGTCAACAGATGAGCACTGACAGTGAAACAAGCAAACAAAAAAGACTGAAAACACAACTCCTAAGAAGAGAGAGTTTTAAAGGGGTTACAAAGATTTAGCCTAGAAGGCAGCAATGAAAGCCCAGCACACGCTGATGTAGTAGAGGAGAGAAGGCAATAAAATAATCCATACAGCCAATTCTGTCTCTTAAATTCATATAGGCTAAGAGAAAACACACAGCAGTTTTAGCTGCTGTGGCTTCTCACACTGTGGTACAGGCTCTTCACTATTAAATGAGCCTCTTTAGGGAATGAAAACAGATGGGTTATACTTCATAAATCAGCTTAAGTCCTGCAATGCATAATGCACACCCATGCTGACTGTGGCCACCAGTGTCTGCTGTGTCCTTCTGATCAACAAGCATATTTGCCTTTTAAGCAGTGACCTGGGGCTTGTGATTTACAGGAATCCCTATTGCGATGTCTTTCCAATGTTTGTGTTCCCAAGCTGACTTGTAGAAGGACCAGGCAACAGTGCTCTGCCAGTTTCCTAGATTTGTTCATAGAATACCAGGTTGGAAGGGACCTCAGGGATCACCTAGTCCAACCTTTCAAAGTAAAAAAAAAAAAGTAAATAAATAAGTACATAAATTTAAAAAAAAAAAAAAAAAAAAAAATTTATAAATGAGGTGGCCCAGCAGGCTGTCAAGCTGACTCTTAAAACTGTCCAGTGGAGGGGAATCCACCAGTTCCCTTGGGAGATGATTCCATCATTCCATTCATTGTAATGTCGAATTGTTACTCATGGTGAAAATTTTTCTCCTGGAGTCCCATTGGAATCTCCACAGGAGTAACAGCTCTCCTTTGTTTGCTTCTGCTTTTGTATATTTTTGCATATGCTTTTGGAAAGGGGGTGGAATTTCTTTCTGCTACCTATCAGGAGTGTGCATGAGATGTTTGTAATGTATGCATTGCACAATAGTACAATTTGCTTTGTCCTACAGCTGCCTAAGAACTTCTCAACTTCTCTGTAATATCCTCCCCTTTATTCTTGAAAGGCTGCAATTAAATGTTGAAGTCGGTGGCTGGAAAGCTGTCCAGCAGAAAGGGACCTGGGGGTGTTGAATGACACCTGGCTGAACATGAGCCAGCAGTGTGCCCAGGTGGCCAAGAATGCCAACAGCATCCTGGCCTGTGTCAGAACTAGTGTGTCCAGCAGAATCATGCTTTTGTCCCTCTGTGCTGTCACTGGTGAGGCCACACCGTGAGTATTGGGTTCAGTTTTGGGTCCCTCCATACAAGAAAGACACTGAGGTGCTGGAGCAGGTCCAGAGAAAAGCAACAAAGCTGGTGAAGGGCCTGGGGAACAAGTCTTACCAGGAGCAGCTGAGGGAATTGGGGTTGTTTAGTCTGAAGAAAAGGAGGCTGAGGGGAGACCTCCTCACTCTCTACAACTCCCTGAAAGGAGGTTTTAGAGAGGCAGGTGCTGGGCTCTTCTCACAAGTGACTAGTGACAGAACAGGAGGGAATGGCCTCGAGCTGCACCAGGGGAGGTTTAAACTGGACATTAGGAAAAATTTTTTCACTGAAAGAGTTGTCAGACACTGGAACAGGCTGCCCAGAGAGGGGGTCGAGGTACCATCCCTGGAGATGTTTAAAAGCTACTAGGTGTGGTGCTTAGGGATATGGCTGAGTGTTGGATTGGGTAGAGTAGGGTTAATGGTTGGACTTGATGATCTTAAAAGGTGTTTTCCAACCTTGAAGATTTTACGATTCTATGAAGTGTGAGTTATATTTATTTAAATAATTAATTGGATCATTATCAGAAAAAACAAGACAATTCTGTTTTCTGTGTGTGCAGAATAATAGTTGTAATACAGCAGTCCGTCCTAGAAAAATGTGGATATGGAAACTGATAGACCAGCAGAATGATTCTGATCAGAAGACCTGGTACCTCGAGGTGCTAGCAGTGCACAAAACAGCAAACATGAGTAGGTACAAGCCTACTTATTTTTTGTTTACTTTTAAGAAGTGTACAGTAGCTTCAGTGACCAAACCTTTCAAAGGATGTCATCTGCACTGTCTGCTTCACCCAGATCAGAGGGGTGGGCACATAACTCCGTATTTTCAGCATCTGAAGGGACTTGCAATTAGCTGTACAATTAACTTCTTCATAGAGTTCACTCCAATACATGGCATTTTTAGTCATACTTTACAGAGGGTGAGTGCCTTTCTTCCTGGGATCCTAAGGAACCACCACCACCTGGTGGAAAACAACCAGTTAACCTTGGCCAAAGTTAGAAAACCACATTGTAATACAGGTTTTTAATCTGGCTACCAGTATCAGTGAAGGAAAACTACAGTTTCCTGAGCCTACAACATACTCCTCATCCAGACACTGTTGAGCACAGCCTACTGTGCCAATCAATTGAACAGTTATTAAGCACATACTTAATACTGCTGAAGAGTGAAGGCTTATATGAGTGCACATAAGCACATTTGATGAGGACTGTATCTAATCTTTACTTCATAGATACTGATCACAGACCCTTAAAGATTGTCATATTGACATAGGAATTTAGGAAGCATATTTTAGTTTGTATTTTTTAGGAGTAATTCTAATATATCCTGGACAGCATTTGGGATCTGCTGGGCACCCAGAGAGGGATTGTTGTTCTTACATATAGAAACTACTCTGGTTTAATCTGTTGGGGTTTTTTATTGAGGGCCAGGAACTGGGAAAATTCTGTTTTTTCAAATACATGCAACCCTTTTGTGAATAAATAAATAAATAAAAAGATTAAATAAAAAGGAAAAAGTCGTGGGTTTTTTATTTAAAAACTGAACAATAACTTCTGATTTTACTTGAATCCATTAAGTGTTTCACTCAGATGACACATTTCAGAGTGTAATGCTCAACAATCATCACATTTGCCAAATTCATTGATAATTAGCAAGCATGTGTTGGTATTTGGCATTTAAAAGTGTGCCACATTGAAAACTTCCATGTTTTTACCATTAATGGAAAATCAAGTCTTGAGACTTTTTTTTATTGTTTGAAAGGGCAATACTCTGAGTGTTTTTATTGATTGACTCTTTTTATGGCCCTGATAGCTTTGTACCTTTCTTTCTAGAGAAAGTATCAACCTTATTTGAATATTAAACCATTTCCAAAGGAAAAAATAAAAAAATCAGTCATAACTGGCAGAGAGGATAAGAGCAGGGAAAGGTGAGAATGGATATAATAAGTCACAAGTTCCAAAGGACATCAAAATAGAGAGTGTATGAACTCAGTTTACTTTCCATCAGACTCCCATTTTTAAACTACTGAGAAGGACCCAAATCTTGCCATTGCCCAGTTTCAGCTGAACTATGAATCTTCAGAGCATTACTACTGTGTTCATTTAAGGGACATGACTTAACCATGTCACATTGACCTAATACAAATTTAAATGCTCTTCTGCAGTAGGACCCAGTCATAGAGTTAAGGTGAAGTGCATACTTCAATCCTGTCATTTTTCTATGCAAAACCACATTGAATTGGAAGAATATCACTGTAAGACATCCCCCTTTGCAGGTTATTGTGTTTTGTCTTTGCAGGAGGTTTTCCATTAAGTTACATTACAGGTCAAAAGCAATTTGAGAGCTCTATATTGGTGCCAACAGCCTTCATATGGTATTAATAAAAGAGAAAGGACTAGTGCAGTGCCAAATGTCATGCAGAGCACCTTCCCTGACTTGCTGCAAATGTCTCTCAGAAATACTAGGGAAGGTGTTCACTGCTGAGCTCAGAAATTAATCTGCTGGTTATTCTTTTTTCTTCAGAAGAAAGGGAATTGTGTTTCCAGTTAAAATATCTAGAAATGCCTATTGTCTGTGTTAAAATTTGGAGCTTCTCAAATGTAAATGAGAATTGTAATTTCAAACAAAGCCCTCCTGGCTAAATCTATTGAATGTATTCATAATTAATTATCCATATCTGAAGAAGATTAGAATAGAGTTCAAAGCTGATAAATATACAGAGGAAACTGTGCATTATTGTGTATTAGACAACAAAAATAGCTGTACAAAGTCCAGGACAGTCTAGTAGACTCTTCCTCTTAGGAAAGTTTCAACAGCAGCTCTAGTGAAGCTTTTGCTTCACTAAAATTCTACTCCTTTAAAGTGTTGGGGTCTCAGGTATATATGAATTGTGCCATTCAAAACATCTGCTAACACAGCTAATTTAGTAAAGCCTCCTGTAATTTATTTATAGACATTTTTTCAGGGTTGGGGTAGAAAGTCAGAATTGAAGCTTTAGGGATAATAAGAGAATTCCTTGGGTTTGTTTTTCCTTCTGAAGATTCTGGATGTGTAAAGCTGTTATGATCACAGAATCACAGAATATTAGGGGTTAAAAGGGACCTTGGAGATCTTCGAGTTCAACCCCTCTGCCAGGCAATATCATATAATCTAAATATAATCTATGATGCATTTAGCTAAAGTCTGAGAGACAATAAGGAAATGCCACTTAAAGTTAATTCTCTTTGCAACCTGTACAACCAGGCATAGTCCCCAGGCTTCTAGCAGAAGCTGGACTTGCTACTATTTAACCTGTTTGTACCAAATTTCCCAGCAGCACAGAAATGTTATCTGGGAGTGAAATTCTTCCTGCAATTGGACTATAGAAATTTGAGGTGACACCAGAATACTAGTTCAGCTTTGTTTACAGATAAATATATTAATATTTTCACCTGAAAGTGAAAATGCAGTAATTTCTCTTAACTGCAAGTGAAGCAGAAATATATAGAAGAAAGATGGGTTTCAGTAAAAACCTCACGATTCAGCTTTTTCTTACTGCATTTTCATTATGCCAAAGGAAAGAAGACTAAGCAAAGCAAAGCAGCAGTGAAGTTGCAGACAAATATCTAATGGTTTCTTTAATCATGAATGGCTTTAGTCTACCTGTTCAAGATTAAAGGAGATGGAAGATCTGTAAAGCACATGTGGCAGCTCACGAAAAGGATACATCTATGTATCAGAGCAATTTGCTACAATTGGGAGTCCAAACAAAGTAAATGTAATTAAGTCAGAGTAAATCTGAGGGCAAAATACAAAGAAAGTCAGGTGGGTTCAATTCTGTTACAAGCAATATTATGAAAAAGATCTAAGATGTCTGGAGTCACTGCAGTCCAGAAGTCTGATGTTATGATTCAGCTCTATCCCTGAATAATTGCAGTGGGTTTCAAACCAGGAGGCTCAAATCAACAAACCAAAACCTATTAAAATCAGGCTTCATCACTATGGGATGGGAAACCAGTTCATTAAGCTCTATAATTCATTAAAGATCGTCTTCATTAAAGATGATCTTCATGGATGCATACAGGTAGAGGACACATTCCATTCACTCTAGTCTCTCCTCTAAAGGAGAGGTGTTGGCCCATGCTTGAAATTCTTGAATTCACCTGAATTGCTTTTAATTCAGCTGTGCCATTTCCCAAACTCCTCTTTCCTGAGTCTTAATAGCCTGGGGGAGTGGCTACTAATTCACATGCTAAAGACAATTAAGGAAGTTAAGCAAGGAGGTTAGAGAAGGAGCACAGTAAGTCTTGATCTGATAGAAGCTTTTTTGACTTTTTTGTTTCCTGCAATACTTGTTTGTTTTTGGTTTGGGTTTTTTTTTTTTTGTTGGTTTTGTGGGTTTTTTTGTTTGTTTGTTTGTTTTTTGTTGGTTTTGTTGTTTTTTTTTTTTCTTGTGTGCTAAGGTTAATTCAGTTAGTAGCAAAAGAAGCAGTAATGTTTGGTGTGAAAGTTAGAGGGGGCAGAAGACAATCTTATCTACTTGAAAGAGCTTTTCCTGCAAGGTTAAAAATGTGGTGGCTTATGAATCTACCAGAGTTGAATCCCCCAAAGTAAGATTAAACAAAAGAGTGTTTCCCGGTATTATGAACATATTTGCTTAAAACTCTGAGACCTCTGCAATTAGAATTCAGGGTGTTGGGGTTTTGTTTGGGTTTTTTTTTGTATTGGTTTGGTTTGTTTGTTTGTTTGTTTTAATTAGGAGGCTTAATTTGCCATTCAGAGGGAAGAGTTCAGCAACTAGAAAAAATCCAAAGACTAATGAATGCTAAATAGTTTGAGAATAGTTCCTAAAGACTTTTGCATCAACCAGGATGTGAGAGGAGAAAAGGTTGTAGTCTGAATGGGAATTCCTGTCTTCCTGGTTGCAGAAAGGCAAGTGTAGACTGAAAAAGAAATGTGGAATAGGCACTGGCTGCTGCTGAATAAGGGCAGATTAATGGTCCAGTGGCACTACGCACGTGGGTGTGTGTGCATTGATAGTTCTGTAGGGCTCCTGCTCTGTTTTAGAGGTAGTTGATGCTTCAAGGGATACTGTAGGAGAAAATGATGGTTAGTTATGAAAAGCTTCATCAGTGCACTGTTTGAAAGATAGCTCAAAGGTGGGTCAAAAGGAGTAGCATCCAAGAAATGTGTCTCTGGCAAAGCAATGCTACCTGGAAGCAGTTACTAAATCAAAAAGCTAGCTCAGGTAGAAGGAAGAAAGACCAGGACCATAAATTAATTGCTTTATTCTCACAGATAACAGAGTACAGAGACACAAGAAAGCTGAGTTAACTGACTGTGATCTGAATAAATGTTTTTAAGGCTATAATATTTATACATGGCTTATGTATCTTAACATAAGCCTCACTCAAGTAACTGAAAATATATATTACAGGAGCTGAAGTTTAACCACTGTTTGTATTTCTAAGAGCTGTGTGCTACTTCTTTATTATTTCTGCACCAGTATATAGAAAAAATTGTCAAGTTTTTGACAAAAAAATTGCCAATTGTCCCAGCTATTTTAACAAAGAAGAGTGAAAGGGTTTTTTTTGCTATGATTATTTGCTATAGAATATATTTTAAAGTACTTGCAAGATTAAATTAATCTAGGATTTGTAGGGGAACTAAATATTTCTAACTCCTATGCGCTGCTTACTGACAACATACTAATGATGTTGCAAGCAAAATTAAATTTCTCTACCTATCCAATAATAGAAAGATATTTTGTGCATGTGTGTGTGTGTTAAAAGAAATATGTACTCCTTGGTACTAAGGCATAATGGGCTATGAACAGCAAATGAAATACAGCAAGAACTGAGGTTAAACCAGATAATCAGGTTCAGGGTCAAATCCTGAATTTTTTGTTCTAACAGTGCTGCTGATTTACCTGGAAACTTGCATTGCTTACTCAAGGAGTGAGGTTTATGGGAATTGTCTTTCAAAACAAGAAATAGATTAAAGAAGTAAAGCATTCCAGAGAAGTTCTTTCCGAGCTGCAATAAGGCAAATTCAGCAGGTGCAATTTATGGCTGAATGTGGCAGCAACACTATAGAATGAATATGGAGTTTAATATACTTTCAAGTTACATTCACTGGTTATTTTGATGGCAACAATAAATCTTTAAGCCCCAGTTTTTAAACTGTACTATAATACAGTTGACTTGCAAAAGAGATCACAGCCTTCTCTTGAAACTACCTAAATATTAAAAATAAAACTACTTATTTTATCTATGTGTAAGTTGTTTTAGATATGTTTTTCACTCCAGAGAGTGTATAAGACATCAACTCAGGGCAGTGAGCTCCTACATCATCCATAAAGTGCCACAGGATGGCAGCCTTTCAGAATAGTGCATTCTTATTCTGTGGAAAAAGCCTGTACTTCATTTTCTGCAGGAGAATTGAAGAGCTATTTTTGTGGCTGGTTTGTTGTTTTGTTTTTTTCCTACAGAAACCATTGCCCAGTTATAACATATTGTATTTTGACTGGATGGTCGTGAAACTTAAAAGGCTGCTCTCTACTGTGCAGTCTACGTTTTAAGCCTGAAGCTAGGATTATAATAAAACAAAGGCAATTAATTATGTTTGTGGAGTGCTAGTTCTTTCTCTTTTTAGCCTACATTGTGCTTAATGGACTCTGCAGGGTTACCCTTTTTTAATTTTTTTAATTTTTTTTTTTTTTTTTTTTTGGTGGGGGAGGAATTACAACTCTTAAAAAAATAGTTCAAATGTGGAAAGCCATTTATTAGTGTTGGTTATTGCAAAAGGGATCCTTAGAGACATGAAAGTCTCAAAGATTGCCATGGACAGTGAAGATGTTTTGTTCAGGTTGAGGAGACTGCCTACCTAAACTGTGCAGGACTGGTGTGGCCTCAAAACCCATAGAAAGAATTAATCGGTTCCACACAAGTTGCAAACTCCCTCATGGGATAAAAATTGCAAGTAAACAATTTTCTCAAGATAGGAATCAAATAAGGTTATTTAATATGTGATTGTGAAGTCAGACAACAGCTTTAGAGCCACACAGGAGTTGATTTTTTTAATTGTGAGAACTTGGCCCTTTTGAAATGAAAACGGTCAGTATCTCCACATAAATGAACAGATGTTACTTGATTGCTTGCTGTATATTTTTGCTTTCCCTGGAAAACCTCTGCTAACAGACAGCACCTTTGCTCAGAAAGTATGATGGCTCACAATTAGCGCAGTCTTGCTTAAGGTCTATAATTAGAAACCTCCCAAGACATGCCCTGCAGTCAAGCAGGTATGTGCAGGTGGCTTCCATCTCAGGCTGACCAGCAGGTGACAGCTGCCTTCCAGATCTGTTTTATCTTGAGAAACACCATAAACAGGCCTGTAATGCACAGTGGTGGAAATAATCTATTTAGATACCAGTTCTATTGTTTGAGCTAAAAGAAGTATCCTTGAAGTGAAGGGTTAACTTAAAGTGCAGTGCCACAGCTGTAGTAGTTTTAAATATACCTTTAGTCTTATTCACTATAGTTTGTTGTCACTTAGGGGGTATGAGACCAAAGTGAATGCTAAGAAAGGACAAAACAATCAGCAGGGAAAAACATTCCAAAGCCTAAATTTTCAATTAACTATGTCTGTAGCAATACAAAAGATGAGAGAAAGAAACAGGGTACCAGGACTTGGATTCTTGTGTCCTTAAGCTCCTTTGCTTACCCTGGCTTCATGAGAACAGAGTGCATAATACAACTGGTCACTTTAAAGTATTTTTTGACATCTTGTAAGCCTTAGCTGTCTTTGTATATTAGTCTGCAGAAGATGGCATTATTTACTTCTAACACCAAAGCACCTGAAGTTCTGTCAGAGGACTACACTGATCTAGGCTATGGACAGACTTAATTAAAGTACAAATGAACCTGAAAGTATGATGGATTTTGCAGGTTTGGCTAGTTTAATATTAAGACTGCCTCAAGTGAAGTTAATCTAAGAACTAAGATTGGTAATGTTTTACTAGCCATTGACAGATGTAGACAAATTCTTCACTGTGAATTGAAGTGCAGTGGGTTTTTTGCTTGAGCAAAAATCTGAACAGAAAAAATCCACACAATGCACAATTGGTTCATTACTTGAAACCAAGTAATGTAGCACATGATGAACATATCAATGAAGCCCAAGCATGAATTTCCACATAGCTTCAAGAATACAGTTTAACTCCTATATGTAAAAATGCAAACTTTGTTTTATTAATTGACATTATTATTTTCAAAGGCTGTCTGGGAACATGGTCTGTAACACAAATGAAACGAGAAGCAGAGGCTGGAATGGTGAGCAGAAGATGAACAAAGCAAGGCAAGAGGGTTTGTAGCAGATCTGAAGCACTATGGTTACCAACAGTGAGTGCAGCTATTTACCATACAAGTTTGTGCCCAAGAATAGAGCTGGTGCTTATTTGTTAACACACGTGGCTAAAATCAAACAATCAAGAAGCAAACTATCTGCATGACTATTAAGAATTTTTGAAGGTAATATTCTTGAGCAGTACTCAAACTTCAGTTAAATGCATCAATATATATATATATTTGGTATGTATATGTATTGTATATATGTTCTCCAAAATTATTCAATGGGCTAATCATATTCTAGATATAATTAATTTATAATGCTGTGGATAACCTCTCTAAAGCTTAAAGGCTGTGTTTGGGGGTGCCTTTTTGCCTCCACCAAGGTACAAATCTCACAGAAAATAAGTTAGGTTCTCAAATTTCTGCTCCTGAGGTGACACCATGTTATGTAGGAATTATAGTAGCCTCATTCCAACAACTAAATCAATCCAAAATTGATCCTAAATAAATCGGTGGCAGTTCCTTGCGATTCAAGCTCTCAGAAGAGAATTGGGGAGCTGCTGCTCTGTAAGGAATATGTTTCAGCTTTGAGCAGAACACTCTGAAAATGAAGATACAAAATCCACTAATAAAGAAATACAGAGCTATTTACCAATCTAGTTATGCAGGCCATTTTCTTAAAGTAAATAAGAAATACGTGAATATATAGATATACCAAAATTAACCAAAATTATAGATATACAATATATAGGTATACCAAAATTAGTTGACTATCAATATCCATTTATCTGACCCCTAGGAGCACTCAATCTTCACTTTATTCAGATTTCTTACAATATACATACCAGGATAGCCCTGAGTAGTAAATGTTCACTTACTCTGACTTTCTTAAGAGACTGGGGAGGAATAAAATAAGGTATTATATAATGGGGGGATTAGGGGGAGAAACTACTCTGTATTACCTTGTAGGACATACTGTCTAACTCAGCATTATCTTGTAGGATATGCACTGTCACCCGTCATTACATGGAAATGCTTTAGATACAGTAAGAGGAAAGTAGTGATTCTGACAGCATCTTTCTGGCTTTTCTCATGTGCTATCATCAAACTCCCTCACATTATGAAACAGCCCTGACCACTGAATTCTTCTCTTTCCTCTTTTTCTTTGGCCTGTTCACAGAGCATAATATCTATGCTGCCATTATGACAGCAGAACAAGTCCTTGAACTAGTCCTTCAAAAACTGTTTAGACTACTTGTAAGAGCCAATTTAGTTATGTGAAGAATTATGCTATTCCCATCATATAAACAGTGCTCAAAGGAAGTGCAGTATCTGAGTTTATGGGGCAGCACTTAGGGGATGTAGGGGCCAGAAAAACCCATCTCTCTCTTGAGAGAATATTCCTCATCTGAGAGAAACCAGCACTTTCTTTCCTTAGGAAGATAGGAGATAGAAAATCTTGCCTTTATAGTTAGGTCTCTGCTACCCCATGAGTGCATTCAGAAAGCATTCAATGCACATTTGGTACTTGTTCCAGCATGAGCAGAAACCAGAACATACACAGGAGGGACTAGTGCTACTGTGCAAATAGTTAGGAGCATGCCTAAGGCATGCTTCTCAGAAGCTGAGAAGACTTGTGGTTTGTTGGCCACTGAGGTATAACACGCATGTTGTGAAACACCCTCCTATGAGTGTGGTAGGTGCGCTGGGGAGCTTGAAAACCAGCAGGATGGAGGAGGCAGAGCTGCTGCCTCACACTTTGAAAAGGTCTTTTCCGTGTGGCAGAAGCCATAGGATCACAGAACTGTGCTGAAACATAGGTTTCATCCTATTCCAGTTAAGTGCTGAGACTTCTTAGAGTCTTCTTAGTCTTAGAGACTTCTGGGTGAAGCACACTCTGCTCAGATGCAGTGATGGTCCCTCCTTAACTCGAGAAAGATCCACATCCTAATTGATACAAATAACAGTCTTAACAATAAGAAATTACTTCTGAAATTAGCATAGCTGAGTTGGCAGAGAATAAAAGCAGTTGTCTCATTTTTCTACACAGAAAATGTTAACAATGAGAAAAAAAATCTGAGACTGAACTTTTTTTATGTCCTTATTAAAATAAAACTTTGGTTGTTTGCTGTGAACCTAGAAATTGAATTTATGACTGCAAGTCTACACTTGCAGAGTGCTTGATATAAGCAGCAGTATAATTTGCCCCCTTTGGTGCACCACAGCAAAATAAGACTTTGGCTCAGAGATTGTGGTTAGACTGGCTCAGTCAAAATAACCCTGTGAAACCAATGAAAACTTTCTATAGTGCAGTGGTGCATCTGACACCATTTCTCCCCTTAATAACATAAACAAGTGCCTTATTTTATAATCCAAGGCAAGCAGGTTTCACCAGAGAGGAGTTTGCTCTAAAGAGCCACACATGCGTTACCGTATCCTGCACACCTGTGTTAACTGCCTAAAATGGGTTTCTGAAGATTGCTAGCCTAACTAGGAAGATAACCTTATGGAACAAATGGAAGCATGTGGCAATATTCTGGTTTGGCCTATAACTGAAAAAAAGCAACAACCCAAACCTGCTTGTTTCTAAGACAACTCTCTGTTATTCATTAAGTAGACCCAATATATATGAAAAGACTTTGAGAGAGACAGACAAGATCCATGTGTCTTGCTGCCCTGAAGCAATATGATCTTGGCCTGGGTCCAACATGAGTAAGCCAAGCTAGTTCTGCAGGCATATACCAGAGGCATTGGGCAGTGCAGGTCACAGGGGCTCCTGGTGTAGCAAATGAATCTCTGCTTGAAGCTCTTTCTACTTTGTTTTGGTTTTTGCTTAGGGCTGCTGCTGCTTTAGTCAACTTCTGCTGTATGAGATTATATACCATTAGGCATCATTAGGGGCATGCATGCTCTGGACTTTTTCATACTGGGGAAAAAGGAATATGTGGGTTTAACAGTTTGTCGTAATAGGTTTTCAAATCAGCCATGCCACACCATTTTTGTGGTGTTTGGGGCAGACTCCCCATGGATGATACTTAGTTTGGATTAATGTTGTTAGGATTTCTGGAAGCATCTGGTTCATATGAAGACATGTAATACTCTTTTGCTACTGGTATTTCCTTGTGACATTTATAACCTGCTTTGTGCTTAGGTCTGGACTTGACAACTCATGTAAATCTATCAGGTCTTTCTTTTAATGCTCACAGAGCTGTTGGTTTCTATTGCTGCCATTTAAGCAATGACTTTGTGGGTAGGGTGTAGGGTGCTGGGCAAACATGCATTAGGAGGAGGATAATTTAAAATGCAAACGAGAGGAAACACAGTATGAAGGCAACATACACTGTTACCTTTTATCCCACATTACAATCTGCACAGTTGCTACACGTATCCTTTTTGCTTCTTGTAACTTCCTGGTATAGATTTATGATTGCTAAACTCACAAATGGGAGGAGCAGAAAGCTTAATTAATAGGCTGTAGTGACTTTGGTGAAAGAAGTGGTTCTTGCTATTTTGAATCCCTTAATTTTGGGTAGTTTTCATTAACTTGGTTATAAATCACATTGAATTTAATTTGACATGTATCATTCCAACTCTGTACAGCTACTGCATGTATTTTTTCTATTTGTCCAGAGCTGTTTTAGGGTAGCAGTATTCTCCAGGGAGCTGAGGGTATTTAGCAACAACTAATTTTTTTCCAATACCATGGCCAGCAAATATCTTCATTCATACAGACAAAGCACAGGCAATATAAGTCATTAAAAAAAAAAGAAAAATTTTAAAAATCCATGTATTCATGGTGCTGAAGTCCCCACAGCTGTACTGCCGTTGCAGGAGAAGGTATTTCCTCATATTATTCCCTGTGGTGAGTGTAAATAATGAACTTCTGTGGATGCGTTGGGCTCAGACAGGTTTTTCTGAAACCAATTGGCAAAGAAGAGAAACACTTCCCCAGGATGAGGAGCCCACCTCAGACCCTCAAGGGAGCTCCAGCTCTGGGCTTCTCCTCAGGCCCCAGAAGCTAAATGTGGCCTCAGTTTTCCTTCTTTTGGGAAATAAAACGGCCCAGGACCCTTTGTGTCTTATTTCACAGCAGGGTGTGATGTCTCCGGCCGAGTCCAGCAGGGAGAGCTGTGGGAAGGGTGTGGTTATTTAATCTCCATACTTTTATTTTACTTTGATTTTATTTTTTTTAGCTTGCTAACCGCCCCTTATAGAAAATCAATTTAAAGAAGACACGTGCTCTGTTGACTTGTAGCATTTTAGGACCCTGGGCCTGTCAGAAGAGCGGGGTGGGGAGGCAGGCAGGCAACGAGTGCCCGGCCGCCATTACGGACAGGTCGGCGCGGGGAGGCGGCCTCGGGCGCTCCCAAAGCCGCTGGAGCCCTGAGCGCCTCTGACCAGCCAGAGGCTCTAGCCCCGGGGAGGCTGCGGAGATTTCTGGGCGTTGTGCGAGACCGCGAAGATGCCCGGTCCCGGCCAGCTCCGGGAACCTCCGGCCGCTGGGGACGCCCAGAATCTCCTCGGAGGCCTCGCGGTTTTTAACTTATCTGGGTGGAAAATGCCTCTGTTTTTCCGTTGGGTTTTTGGTTTTGGTGTGTGGTTTGTTTTTGTTGTTGTTGTTGTTGTTTTGTTTGGGGTTCTTTTGTGTGTGTGTGGTTTTGTTTTTGTTTGGGTTTTTTTGTTTGTTTTTTGCTTTGATTTTTTTGTTGGTTTTTTGGGGTCTTTTTGTAGTGTGTGTTTTTGTTTTTGGTTTTTTCCGTCTGTCTCCTTTCCTGGTCTGCGGCGTCTGCCCTTTGGCTGCTGGTTACGGCAGCGATTGAGGGTCAAGGGTAGTGGATTGGAAAGAGCTGGTGGGTTTTCAGGTTGCTTCTGTCAGCGTCAGCCAGACCGAACAGAGATGTGATTTAGTTTCTTCCAGTTCATCGACTTTTTTTGTTTGGTTGAGTGTGTTGGATTTGGGGTTTTGGGGGGGAGGTTGTTGGGTTTTGTGGCCTTTTTTTGTGTGTTGTGGGTTTTTTTGTGTGTGGAGGGGCGTGTGTGCGTCTGTGGTTTTGATTTTTATTTGTGAAGTAGGTTGGGGGGATTTGGTGGGTTGTTGGTTTGTGTGGGGGTTGATTTTTTTTTTTTGGCATGTGGCTTGGTTTTCTGTGGGGGGTGTTTTAGGTTTTTTGTTGTTTGGTTTTTTTGTTTGTTTTTTTAGACTTTTTCAAAGAGCAAATATTGCCCATGAAAACAGATTCTTTTGATCCAGTTCACGATGCACTTCTGGCATCCTGAGTTTTGTTGTAATGTGCTCTAATAAAATACACCTTTTGTGTTTTGTTTGGGGTTTGTTGGTTGGTTTTTTATTGTTGTTTTTAGGTGTTCTGTTATGTTTTGTTTTTAATGTTAGTTTCTCTGCTCCAGGCAGTTTGTGAGGCTATGAAAAGACTCGTGGCTTTGCCGGTGGGCTACTCTTATTTGAGACTGTTGCATCCTGTAGCCTGAATTGGCTGGCAGTCTCTGAGAAGGAGTATATCCTCCTCCCCCTTCCTCCCCTCCCCCCCCCCCCATTCTGTATTATGACAG
>JAOEGS010010774.1:0-28356 GCA_025447755.1 Corythornis vintsioides
GAAGAACAATTTCTTCCCCTCCAGGGCTGTCCCAGGCTGCCCAGGGCAGGGGTGGAGTCCCTGTGACCCCTGGAGGGATTTCCAAGCCATGGAGCTGTGGTGCTGAGGGCCACAGGTCAGCAGTAGACTTGAAAGAGTTACATTAATGGTTGGACTCGATGATCTCAAAGGTCTCTCACAATTCCATGACTCTATGGTTGATGGATTCCAAGAGCTGGGCTGCTAAACAACCCATTTGGACGGACCCTGCTCCCCGCCAGGCAGTTTGCGAGGGGCCAGAGCCACCAGGCCTGGTTCCCAGGGGGTGCCCGTGCCCCTTGGCACTGCCACCCGGCTGCACAGCCCTGCCTGGCTCTCGGCTGGTAGTCAATGAGGTGAAGCTGCAAAGAAATCAAGAGGCAAACGAGCCCGAGGTTCGAAGCCAGGTACCCGCTGCCGCCCTCGCCGGGCTCTGAACAATGAGGTCCTTTGCTGCCAAGCAAAAAAAAAAAAAAAACCAACAAAACACAAGCCCCACAAAGCTTCCAAGCTGCTCATGGAAAGTCAGTGAAGCAATTACGTTAATGACTATGAATGAGGCTAAAAACAATCTTGGATGAAAATGAGTGAGGGGCCGAATGAAGCGACCGATTCATAGCCCGGCTCCCGCATCCAGGAATATTTCCAGTAAGCAAAGGCCTTGTTCTAGGGACTGTCTCATCCCCCATTTGTGCTCGGTGGGACTCTATTTCCACTCTGCTGGGTCCGGTGTCTCATCAAAATGCCTTCATAAATGGAGCAAACAAGGGCTGTATATGGCAGGGAAACAGTCAATTAACACGATCCGAGTTCTTTTAGGGGCAGAGTTAATCAAGCATTCAGCGTTTTGTCATTCGGGTCTTTCTTTCCTGGGAAAATCCTATTAGTATAAAATCACTTAATTGGGCACTTCAAAGAGCTGATGGGAAAACAGCCTTCGCTGGGATATAAACGCCATTCAGCCGAACACTGGGTTCATTTAGACTTTTGCTGGAGCGTGAGCGTTTCATTAAGAGCCTTTACGTTTCCCACTTAAAAGAAAGGGGAAAAAAAAAAAAAGCTTGTTAGTAAAGATAATAAAATACATAAATAAATAAAAAGCTGAAAGGTTTGGATCTTACTGGAGAGGTGTTTTGCTGCCTGAATACATGGGGCTTTGTCAGCAGCAGAGCCTTTTACACCTGTTGATCCACTGTCCTATACCTGCCCGGGCTGTTCCAGAAGGGAAAGTGTCACCCCCATGCCCCACAGGGATGGGGAGACAGCACCAGGCCAGATCCTGGGTGTAGGATGGTGTGTTTTGCAGGATTCGACCCCAAACTCCATGGGTTTGTCCTCACTCTCTGTGCTGGGCTGGAGGTCCTGTGCTAGTTCCCGTGTTCTCTGGTTGTGTCAAGGGGTTTGTAGAGCTTGTGTTTATCCCACCAGAGTGTGCCCTGGGACTGTCATTGCTGATTCCATCCCAAGAGATCCAAAGGATGCTCCTCTGCCCCACCCTTTTCTGTTTCTTCTCCCTACATCTGTTATCTGACAGGAATATTATGTTCCTCCCTCCTTAAAACCCCTCTTCACGTCCACCTTGACCACCAGATCTCCAAACCACCCTCTCCTTGGGGAGAACTGGGAGAGGCACCACATGGATCATTTCATTTCTGCAGCTGGCTCTGGTGAGCTTCTGTCTGGAAGAACATTTCCAGGTTGATCACCTGCTTACATATTAACATTTTCTCTTCAGCCCTTATAAAGTCCTCACTCATAGGTATTTGTTTGCATATGAAACAGTTGTTCTGGGCTGGACCTCAGCATGTGATTTCCATCCAATACACTTAGATCCTTCCTTGGCACAATGCTGGGTTCTTCACTTTGGGGTCAGGATTACTCCACGAAGCCACAGTTCCCCACTCTCCACCTTCTCACCCAAGACAGGGGCACCCAAACCCCAACTCAAACCATTCCCCTGCTAATCTCCCACCCATATCCTCCTGACTTTTGGGGGTGCTGTTCCTGGTGTCCCCGGAGAGGATGACATGTGGTGTTAGAAGTGATGTGCCCGGGCATGTTCCCTGCTGTGCCAGTGCTGAGGAGGGGTTGAGTCACACACAGACCCTGCCCAGCATGAATAATCTATTTGCATCCACGTCTGAAGTAGTTTCCCCTGGCCAGCCACGGGACCCACCCAGGGGGATCCCCTGGGAAGGGAATGCTCCCAATGGTCCCAAGGTGTCTGTGGAATTCCTGTTCCTGGGGGTTCCCAGCCAGTATTTAGGTGCCCCTGGGAAGAAGGTTACTTTGAAGTATCCTTTAATATATTCCTTTTTTTTCTTCCAGGCATTCTGATGGTTTTCCCAGCAACCAACAAGGACAGGTTCTCCCAGGGTCACACCCCTGCCAGGTGGGGCTTTGGGACACCCCTCGGGGAGGATGAGCTTGGGATAGGAGCGGTGACAGCTCCTGCTTGGTGGCTATAAATGGTGAGAAGGAAACAGCTGATCCTAGTTCCCATCCCCAGACCTCTGACCTCCTCCTCCTCTTTCTCCTTCATCTTGTCGGGGACATGAGTCACCTTAGGACTTTTTTTTATTATTATTAAGTTCCTGTACCGCCTTCCACATTAATCACACTCTATTCCCCTCCCCCCCCCCCTTTTTTTCCTTTTTCCTTTTTTTTCCTGATGATGCCACTACAGACTTGAGCACAGCCTCTCTGACCCAGACCCTGACGCCGCCCCTCTCCTCACTTCCCATTTCCAGTAAGCCCCTCGACTGAGCTCTCCCTCCAGAGATGCAGGGGAAGGGGAGTAAAAACCTGCCCCATCCCCAACCCTGGGGTTCAGGGAGCGAACCCCTCCTCCCAAAAAATTAATCACAGAGATAATCACGGAGTTATTACAGGGAAAAAAAAAAATCTAGATCCGATTTTTTGGCTGGTTCTGCCCCGGGGCGGGTCCCCCGCGGTCGGGGGGCGTTGTCCCCAGCCGGGCTGTCCCGTCGCTGCTGGTTTCATCCCTCGCTCTCGCACCAGCCGCGGTTCAGCAGGTTGCACAAGCGCGGCCGCTCCTTCCCCTGCCACTCCGGGCCATCATTTGAATTTCAAAAGCTGCGGGGTTCGCCGTTCCCTTTTGCGTTGGTGGGAGGGCTTTTGTGGGGGGAGGCGAAGGCGGTGGCAGCGCTGAGAAGCCTCTCGCTAACTGGGGCTTCACGGGAGAGACCCGACGCACAGCTTTGGGGCTGCAGAGGAGGGGGACGATGCCCCCAGTGCCCCCCTTCCCTTCCGTGCCCATCGCACCCTCCTCCCGTCCGGAGGCAGGCGGAGCGGAGCCGGCGGGTGGCGAGGCAGAGATGCTCTCCCGCACAGCCCCGCACAGCCCTCCGCACTGCGGCTCCGAAAGCTGCTCCCGTTGCATCCCGCGGGGGAAAAAAAAACCCAAACAAAACCAAAACACAGAATCACTGAATTATCCTCTCGGGAAAACAGCAGCGGCGGCTCCAGCTCCGGCCCTTCCTCTCCCTGCCTGTTACCAGCAAAAGCCCGGAGCACCCCCGGCTTTGTCAGGGGGGATTTTCTCCATCCTGCAGGATTCCTTCGGGGTGCTCTCACACTTCCCATGCTTTTGTCTTTCCTCCCCATCCCACCGGGCTCACCTCGACCCGAGGAGGGGGAGCAGCCGCCGATTCCCCGCAGACACCGAGGGGCAGGGCCTGGGGGTGGCAAATGCTGCGGTGGCTCCTGGCACCCTCCCAGCCAAACATGTCCAAACACATCCCGAGCTGCTCTGACCGGGGGGAGCTGCTGGTCCAGCTGGGAAACAAGAGCAGGAGGATTTTGAAGGCCCAGGGTCTTGCTCAACACCCCAGCACCCATCAGCCCAGGGGTCTTCGAGTGTGCCTGGCAGTGCCAAGGGATCACTTTAGTCTGGTCTTCGTCACCTGAAGTGTGCTCTCACCTTCTTGTGACCCACGGTTACACCACTTTTACACCCTCACTGCCCAAGTGATGATGCCCATGGCACCCTTGGCAGTTTATGCCATGCTGGGATGGTGCTGCAGAACATGGCCCCCCGTGCACTGGGGTGAGGTGGCTCTGAGGGCAGCAGCTCTCACACCCAGGACAGAGTCAGACCCTGGAACCCAGTTCTTTCTGCAGCACAAGGGGTGGGTGCCCCCTGGCCTTGCACTTTAACCCCAGCAAAAGCTGCCCTGGGTTCAGACCCTTCCTGCCCGTGGACTTGGATGTATTTTCAAGACAAGACACAGATCCCTCCAAATCCACCCTGTGCTCAGGACATGCACTGACTTGTTCCTTCTCCTCACTGTCCCGAAGCCCACAGGACTCAGACCATCAGATCCTTCCCAAAATGCTTTTCTACGGGTGGGGGGGATGTGGGGATGTGGAGGGGGTTCATCGGATAGAACAGAGCTGGGTACTTGGGAGAAAACCCATCAGGAGAGGCCAGGGGCATCCTGGTTGTCCTGGGATGGGGTCGGGCAGTGCCTGGGGACCCGTAGAGCATCATCCTGTCCTGGCTTTGAGGGGACACCCCGAGAGACTGGATTGCCCCTTCCTTAATCCATTGTCCCCTTTCCCACAGAGACCCGGTGGGCAAGAAAGCCTGGGCGGGGTAGGGACAGCCCTGGGTAGGGTGGGGAAACTCCCAGATCCCTGCGTCTCCCAGTCGGGATGGGGCATCATGGAGCATCCACCCCTGTATCACTTGATGGGGGTTCCCTGTGTCCTCTGGGAAGGGAGGTCCCTGTATCCTCTAGCGGGAAGGTCCCAGCACCCCTGAGGGGAGATCTCTCCATTCCTTAATGCAAGTGTTCCCCCGGGACCCCCTAGAAAGGGTGTCCCTTTATCACTTGCTGGGGGGGATCCCTGATCTCCTGCAGGACAGGGACCTCTGCACCCCCTTAAAGCGGGGGTCCCGGTTCCCCGCTGGGACGATGCTAAATCCCGCGAACGGGAACCGGGATGAACACAGACACGACGCAACACCGACACGGCTGTCCCGGGGGGCCGGGCCCGTTGCTGGGGCGGGGCAGGGGCGTGGGGGAAATCCCTTGCGACGCGATGAGGCTCCTCCCCGCTATAAAAGGCGGGGAGAGTGGCCGAGCACCGGCCGCCGGGAGACGCGACGAGAAGAGACGGTGAGTGCGGCGGTGGCGCTGGGGCGGCGGCCGCCGGTGGCTCCGGTCTGGCGCCGTCTGGGTATCGGGGCTACGGAGGAGGGGGTGTCAGCGGAGGGGAGGCCGCCGGTGCTCGGTACCGGGTTGCGAAGGGAGCGGTGAAAACGCCGCAGTGGGAGGGGGCGGCGTCTCCGCACCGGTGGTCGCGTCTAGAAGCGCGGGGGAGGCAGCGGGGGTGCTCCCGGTGGAGGGGACGAGACTGGTGGAGCACGGAGGGGGGGTGTGTGGGTGGTGTGGAGACCTTGGAGCCGTCGTCCCCCCCTCCCTCCCTCCCCCGGTCGGGCTCGGAGCCGCGGTCCGCGCTGCGTTCGCCCCCCGGCGGCTACGGGGCGCGGTGCGGGGCGCGGCCGGGCAGTCCCTGCGCGGAGCATCCCTGCGAGCCCGGAGGGCTGGGCGAGGGCTGCAGGGATCTGGACACCTTCCCCTAAGGGCTACGGAACAGCCCCCGCGGTTGAAGACCCCCTCCCCCCGGTGTGATGAGTGGGGGGTTCTCTGCGGCTTCTCCCCCGGGGAGGCACCTGGCGCGGGGGGACGTGAGCTGCCGGCTCCATCCCATCCCAGGTGTGGGTGCTCCCGCCCCCTCCTGCTCCCCCCCGAGCCTTCCCGCAACTGGTGTAACTGGTCCTGGGTGTCGCAGGTGCCTGTGTAGGTGTCCCCGGGAGCGCCTCCAGCTCTCGGCCCGGCTGGGTGAGGTTTTCATGCACCTGCCTCGTCTCCTTGCCGGAGCTTCGGGATTCTCCCGCTGGGTTGTAGGAAGCCTTGAAGCTCTGGGGAGGCTGCTAAAAGCAGCACCAGCCCCATGGGAAGGGGTGGTGACCTGGCTCTGGTCTTTCCCTGGTTGGTAGCCCAGGCAATCTGCGATCGTGAGTCAGGGCAAAGCTGTTATCTCGAGGTGTGGGGCTCTGAGGTGGCACCAGAGGCACGCTGGTGGCCTGAGGATGGAGAGACCGACTCCTGGTCACAGGCAGAGGGGGCTGTCGGGTGTCTGGTCAGGATGTTGGAACCCGTCCCATTGCCTGCTACCTGCCAGGGCTTGCCTGGACATGCTGGGACTTGCCTTGTGATGAGGTCACCCTGTTTTCGTGCTCTGACTGCCAGGAGATAGGAAGCTGGATTTCTATTTTTACTCGGAGATGCTCAGACAGGGTTGGGAGAGGGGCCGGGCAGGGGCAGGGTGGAGGGTTGGGGTGTCCCTAGGGGTGGAGTGGGCCCCCCCCCCCAAGTGCCAGGGGCACACCTGGTAACTCAGCGTGGGAGAGCTGGAGGGACTGGGGGGGGGTTGAATTTGGTCAGAAACCTTCCCTGTGGGAATGCACCCCATCCCTGGGGATACTTGTAGCTGCCAGCCTGGGAGGGGGTGTCTGCTGTGTCCCTGGCTTTGGGGGGGCCAAAACCCCCCCAAAATTGCCACACTTTTGGGGTGGGCAATGAGAAAACCACTGGGCACATGGGGATTTTATTTCTGTTAATGTCTTTTTTTTTTTTTTTTAAGCAGATTTAATGATGGTCAAGCCATCAAATCCCAGAGTGTTTTTTGCTCTGAAAACAAGGTTCCTTGTAGCTGTGGGTGACCCGTCAGCCCCACGTGTGTGTTGGGGCAGGGGGGGTGCTGCTCAGAAAGGAAAGGGCTTCACCACTTATTGAAAAGGTCGAGGCTTTTGGCACCGATTTAAAAACCAAAAACCAACCCAAACAAACAGGGTCTTGTCTCTGTTGGGTACAACAGCTCCTTCCAGATAAGGAGAGTGGTTAATGAAGTGGTCAAGCCCGTGGCATGTTCTTGCAGTTGCTTAAAAGTCTTCCTTGCCACTGGGCCTGGGCTCTCGAGATGAAGAAACCAGCCAGAAAAACACCCTGTTGTTTAACTAGCCTCTGTACCCACTTTCCTTGTGCTTGAGTGCAAGGGGGAATGTGGCCGGGCTGTGGCTGGAGCTGGAGGCAGCACTGAGGTGCCAAGTGCTCAGATTTGCTGGAGGAGGAATGAGGAACATCAACGTTTGCACCTTCCCCATCCTCCTGCGTCACACTGGGCTGTGTTTGACCTCAGGGATGCTCAAACCTCTGCCCAATACACCACAAAAATCCCAGGTGCACAGACAGATGGTGGTCCCCTCTGGGCTGCCCTTGTTGAAGAGCCCAACCCGGCTTGTCCCACCTTGGCTACCAGTTGCTTTGTCCTCGTGGCAAAGGTGCCAGCCCTTGGGCTTGCTCGTGGCTTGCCCAGCACCCAAGTAACTTGCTCTGCTTTCCTCCCAGCTGCCACGATGCCCCTGTTTCAGAGCAGGGCTGGGCAGATGCCATGCAGCAGCAAGGTGTGCAGGAACCTCTTTGGCCCCGTGGACCACCACCAGCTTCAGATTGACTTGGATGGCCTGATGAGGCAGCACCTGGAAGAAGCTCAGGAGCGCTGGAACTTCGACTTTGAGACAGAGACTCCCTTGGAAGGACAGTTCAAGTGGGAGAGGGTCTATCTGCCTGAGCAGCCATCCCAGGAGGTCCACAGCCTGGTCGGAGCCATCAGCAGTGAGAGCAGGAGCTCCAAAGTCCCTCCCAAGGATCATCTTGGCAAGATTTGCCCTGAAGGGTCTCAGCAGAGCTCGGAGGTTTACAGGGCTGGCTCCCCACAGAGCCTGAAACGTGGGCAGAGCACCATCACAGGTGAGTGCTGGAGGCTTGGTGTCCCTCCTTGGTGCCATTGTTGGTGTCAGGGCTCTCCTGGGGAGGGACAGAGGGAGAGGATTAGATGCAAGAGCCTTGCCTGGCTCCTGGGAGTGGGGAGGGGACCACTCTGCAGCTCTCCTGGGGGATCAGAGCCCACCTTCCAAGGGGAAAGGGCTGTGAACTGGGAGCCTTTGGGTTTCTGGCTTAGATCAGGCTTGTGGGGTCTATAGCTGGACATGGCCCAAAATAGTTCACCCTCTGTTCCCATGGCCTGGGGTCTATAACTGGAGGTGGCCCCAAATAGTTCACCCTCTGTTCACATGGCCTGAGCCTGTCCTCTTCAGATCAGGGCCTGGAGTGGAAATGCAGGTGAAGCCAAAGAGAGGAGGTAGTAGAGACCTCCAGGTTCTTCTCTCCAAGACCTTTGGGTGACTCTAACATGGAAACCCCCTGGGCTGGGTTTTGGGGCCCTTCCCTTGGGGACACCCCTCTCTTCTTGCCCCACTGCTCCTGGTGGGCTGGAGACACTTTCCAACCCTCTCTTTTCTACCTTCCAGACTTCTACAGCACCAAGAGGAGGATCAACCCTGGCCAGCCCCAGCTGTGACACAGCAGTGCTCGGCTCCTCCCATGCTGGGGGACAGCTGCTGGTGCTGCCAGTGCTCCTGGGGGGGGGGGACGGGGGGGACAGGGGCTCCATCCCCACCTTGTGCTATGTAAGCTGTGTGAAGCAATGTCCAGTCTGTAGTGCCCTATTTATGAGTAGCTCGGGGGTCCCGAGGGACCTTTGCTGTGTGCAATGTTTAGGAGTAGCTCCTGTTGAGGCTGATGGCCCCACGCAGGGGATGGGGGAAGAAGTGAAATGGGACTAAGGGGTTGCCTGTGGAGGAGGAAGAACCTGTCCCCTTCCCCATGGTGGTGTGGCCAAGCACTGTCCCCTTGCACTGTCCTGCCTGGCAGCTGTGGTCCTTCTGCTGCCATGACAGCCTGGCCATGAGGACCACCCCAGTTGCCTGCACATGGTGGTGGCTCTCCTCTCAGTGGGATGGACGTAGGGGTGACAAGCCTTTGTCCATGATGTGGGGGTTGCTTGGGAGAGGGGACACCCCAGGCAGCCCTTTGGGTGACTCACCAATGCCATCAGAGATGGCTGCAAAGGTGACAAACCTGCTGGACGTCGCCAGTGCTGATCTCACCGTGGGACCAGTGCTGCCTGGGAGGCTTTGGGGTCCCCTGGACTCTGCTGACCCAAACCCCCACTTTCTTACCTTGTTGTTGGCTTGGTGCACGGTGCTTTTTGCCCTCACATTCCCACCTCCTTCCACGCTGACACCAGGCTGGGGAGCTGCCCACTTTGGCTCTGTTGGAGGGAGTCCTGCTCACCAGTCAGGATGACACCAGCAGATGATGAAATTTTAGATTTTGGGTTTGTTTGGTTTTTTCTTTGGATTTTTTCCTTCTTTGGGGCTGGAGAGGACCCACACTTGGCTCTGCAGAGTGAGGGCCTTTGGTCTCCTCTGGGTCCAAGGGATGTCCTGGAGCAATGGCTGCTCAGTCCCGGCGCTGAAGGGTGAGTCCCTGCTCTTGAAGGACTCAACACTGTCAGGTCTCAGCACTTTGATGGGGTTCATCTCCTGCTCTGCTCGATTTGGACTCTGGAAACTGGTGCAAGATGGTCCCAGGCAGAAAAGGGAGGGGGTCAACCTCCCACCTTGCACCGTGATGCACTTTGCTGTGGGTGAAGCTGGCAAGCTCCCAGCACTAAATGTTTATTTATATATATCTAAAAAATAATGCTATAAAATCTACATGGAGGGGAAGAAGAAAAACCTGTTTGTCTATAAATGTTAACTCTGAATAAACACTTGTGTACAGGAACTGGGGTCTCTGGGTTCTAACTGGGGAAAGAAGGGGGTGTGGTGGGTGGAGGCTGGGCCTGGGTTAGGATCTCTGCCTGGGTTTGGGGTCCCTCTGGGGGTGATTCCAGCCCTGGGTGATTCCTCTGCAGCAGGAGCCCTCAGAGTAGGGGTGAGGGGCTGTGTGAGGCCTGAGAAGGGCAAAACCTTCCCCCCACTTAATGCTGCTGGGTGCAGGGCTGGTGCTGCCACCATGGCCCTGACAGAAGCCCCTGGGTAGGATCTCACTGCAGGAGCTCTGTGAACATGGGGACCTCTGTGTGAACACAGGCTCCTCTACAACCCATGGTCCTCTACTAGCCCCCCCTGTGCAGTAGCCTGTGGGCTGCTGGCCATGGGCAAGCTGGTGACATCCCCACTTCCCCCTTTAAAGGGGTGCCTGGGTCAATAACAGTGACCCATGCTGCATGACAGGGACACACAGCACTGTGTGGTGACACTGCTGAGGAAAAGATGCAGCAGCAGGTCCCAGGTGGGGCTGACTCTGCAGCTGCTGGGTGCCCTGGGGGGTCAGGGATGACTCTACCATCAGCTGCCTCCTTGGAGGACTGAGCAAGGCTCATACATGGACTGTGAGCTCCAGTTTCTCCAGCTTTTTGCAGAGGAATTGATGAGAAGAATGTTGTGGTGGCAACAAAAACCTGGTGTCGTTGCTCAGCTGAGGGTCCCCAGTGCATCTGCCCCATGGTGCTGGGTGGCACCCCTGGACATCAACACCCTTCAAGGTGCCAGCAGAGCACCATCATGTAGCCTTTTAGTGGCTGCTGAGTCAGGCCTTTGAGATTTACCCCTTTTCATCTTGCCCTTGATGTCAGACCTTTCAGCCCCCTCAGCTGCTCCCCTCTGCTGTCCCACCCCTCGTTGGGGTGGCATCAAGAGACTGAGAAATAAACCAGCAGATGCCCCCCTGTCCCTGGTCACAGGGCTCTGGGGACACCCAGGGTCTGGCTCTGCTGTGCAGGAGGGAGTGTGGCACTGGTGCTTGAGCTTTGCCCCACTCCCTGGGAGAGCCCAGCCCAGCTTTGGGGGCACCAAATCCTTTTCACTGAGACCTGGCACCTCCCCAGGGGAGGAATGGGCTGTGGGGGGTGGATCCAGCACCTCCCGTGGCTGGTGCTGAACCCTGGGCTGGGCTCTGCAGCTGGACTCTTGCTAGGCAGAGAGAGTGAATCCCTGAGATCTCCCAGGGATATTTAGGGGTTTTCCTAATATTCCCTAATATTCCCTAATATGAACTCTGAGGTGGGTGCTGGAAGCTGAGCACCCCAGCCTGGCCCTGGGGTTGCTGCAATCTGGGGTAAGAGGCACCAGCTTTGCTCAGGTGGTGGAGAAGAAACAGCTGAGCCTTGAAGTGGCCTAGAAATGGCCAGAGGAGGAGCTGCACCTGAGCTGGCTGCTGCTTTGGAAGGTGAAACAGCCACTGGACAGGGCTGGGGGGGTGATGGGAAGCAGGGCTGGAGCTGTGGGAGTTGATGGGAAGCTGGGCTGGGTTGTGCTGGAGCTGTAATAGGGTAGGGCACCTGCACAGCCAGTTCCTAGCAAGCAATTTAACAATCTCAATGGGCATATATGGGCAGGGCACCAGGCTCCACCCAACAGCTCCTGCCCCATGGGCCTGGGCTCAGGTCTGTGCTGTGAGCCAGGGGATGTCAGGTCTAGCTCTAGCCTAAAGAGAAGAGTTGATGTTTCCCCTCTGCATTATTTTAGACTTTTGCACGGGACCTATTCCCATTTTGCAGTTAAAGGGGAGCAAAAATGCACATGCCCCACCTGCTCCCCTGTTTCCTCACACACCAGAGCAGTGGCTCTAAAGCAGGAGCCTTGAAAAACCCCCTCAGTGAGCTCTGAATCCTGGGGCCAAAGAGCCTCCGTGGGTTGCTGGTTGCAGGTTTGTTCTGTCTTTGGTCTCACGCTTTAATTTGTAGGTTTATATATAGTTTGGGTTTTTTTGGTGCTTGGGTAACATTTTCTCTGCTGCTTTCCCCCTGCCCCAAACCCCTTCCACGGACAGGACCATGGCAAAGGAGGGAAGGATGGAGCCTTCTCCTGCCGTTCCCAATCACCCCACGGTGTGAGGAGCTGAGGGGGGGGTTTCTGAGGACACGGTGACCCCCCGGGTGGGTCCTTCCCACCCCCAGCTCCCTCTGCAGCAAACAGGAAACGTCTGAGCACCGGCAGTTGGGTGCAAACCGAAAACGGAAAGTTGCCTTGAGTAAGAGAGAAAAGGAGAGCGAGGGCACGGGGCGGGTCGACCGCCCTCGGAGCAGGACCAGCATCCCTCCCAACCCCGGGGGGCATCGCCACCCCCTGCCCTCCCCCCCTCTCTGCTCCGAATCGGAGGGTGCCCCTCGGAACGGTGAGTTCTGCTGCTCCGGGTAGGTTTGGGCATCACCTGAGAAAAAATAGAAAAGCAAGGAAAACGAAGTGGGTTTTTTTTTTCCACAAGGTTGGGTTTTTCCCTGCCGGTCTCAGCTGCGGGGGGAGGTTTTGTGGCTGTGTGGGGGTTGCTGATGGGGGGTTGGGGGGGGAGCAGGGCGCCAAGAGCCCCCCTTGGGAGTGCAGCCACCCCTGCTTGTTCTGTGCCTCTCTTGTGCTGTGGGCTCAGCTCACCTCAGGGGCTGGGACAGAGAATTGGAGGCTTCCCCTGGCTTTGAACGACCCCCCAGAGCTCCCACTCTGCTGCCCCAGAGGCTGGGAGCACCAGAAGGCACCTGGTTTCTGTCCCTGGCTTGCTGGGTGTCCCATGGGGCTTCAGCGACGTCTCGGGACCCTCTCGTGTCCATGGACCACCCCTGGGTGGTGCTCCCAGGGGGTTGTGTTTTATGAGGCAGGGGATGTTTTAGGGGCATATTCCCACTTTTCCGGTGCAGCCTTGGATTTAGCAGATACACTGCAGAAGGAAAGGGGGAAAGGACTGGAGTAGCCTGGGGTGGGGGAGTCTCTGGGTGTGGAGCAGAAAGGCTGGAGCTGGCGCCATCCAGCTCTGTGTCACCACTTGCCGTGGTTTCACAGAGTGTCAGGGGTTGGAAGGGACCTAGAAGATCATCTGGTCCAACCCCCCTGCCAGAGCAGTTTCCTTCACTCGTATTTTTGGCCTTGCTGTGTAAAAAGCAGAGCTGGTGGCTCTGCCACCCACTCCAGGTGGGGAGAGGGGAGTGGGAGGATCCCCAGCTCAGATGGAGCCAAAGTGATGGAAACTTCCCCGAGGCCTCGAGCAGCTCTCCCTGGGTGGGGGGAATGACTGTGGCTGTGAAAGCTGGGGGAGGAATTTTAAAAGCTGGTGCTGAGCCTTGAGAAAGAGGGTGGTGGAACCACCATGTTTTGACCTCCAGCATCACCTTGGCCGCTCCTTTGCTGGTGTCACCTCACAGGTGGCCCTTGGGCCTCAGTGGTACCAGTGAGCTGAGCATCCTCCAGGTACCAGTGCCCTGAACACCCCCATCAGTGGGGCAGAGCATGGGGAGGTAGGGGACGTGTTCCTGCCCAGTGGGGATGGCTGTTGCTCATTGCAGGTCGAGGCTCTGTCAGCTCTGTGCAATCAGAGATAAGAGCTGCTCTTCCTGTTGCCAAACCCGGGGCCATTTACACGGCCACAATGGATTTCCAGCCTGGGCCCTCTCCACTGCTCCCCTCCAAGCCGGAGCAAAGGTGGAGGGAGCCGGATGGGACTCAGCAGCCCAGATTCCCCCCTCCAGGCAGGAGCAGGAGCAGGAGCCATGGCTGAGCGTGGGGCTGGCAGCAGGAGCCGGCGCCTGGGCTCCAGCCGGCGCAAGCAGCTGCGTGAGGGATGCAGGGAGGCACCAGCCACAGCCCCCAGCCCCGGAGAGGAGTCATCCTGCCCACCCGAAATAGTGCAGAGGGTGCAGGACTTCTTCAGAGAGAGGGCAGAGGGCCAGGATGGGTTTTTTACCCGCTCAGACATGCAGGTAAGAGATGGGGGTGTTTTCTGGGGTCAAATGCCACCAGGGTGGCTGGAGACCGCATGATGGGTGGAGTTTATCCCCCGGTTTGGTTTGTTCTTAGAAGCTGCAGGAGGAAGGATTCCCGTGTAGCAGGGAGGAGCTGGAGCTCGTCTTTGATGGGCTGGATGCCGCTGGCAGCGGGCGGTTAAGCACCGAGGAGTTCACTGCTGGGCTCTGTAAGTGACCTCCAGGCAGCCTGGGCTGATCCTGAGTATGGTCCCAGTGCTTTCCCATGGAGGAACCTGCAACATTCCCCTTGCTGGGTGGCACGTGATGGCCCAAGTGTCCCCATGCCCTCTCTCAGCCCATGGCTTGCCTGGTGAGGGGTCCCACTGTGCCAAAGTGAAGCCATGAGGTGGGAAGAGTTTGGTTTGGGCTTTGCTATCACCCCATCCGGGCACTGAGAATTTGGGGTGTCTGTTGGCAGGGCAGTTCCTGAGTTCCCAGAAAGCTTCCAGGGACCATCGCCGGCGGAAAACGGCATCTCGGAGGGTCCGCTTGGTCCTCCCCAGCCCGGTGCTGGAGGGGGCAGAGAGTGAGGAGAGGAGACACTTTGCCACCTTCATGGAGCAGCTGGGCACGGACAACGTCCCTGCAGAGTAAGCCGCCCAGTTTAGCACCCATGGGTGTCCTGCAGGAAGGGGCAGAGCTGCCCTCAGTGCAGGGCTGGGTGTTGCCCTCAGCGAGTCCAGAAGCAGCTTGGAGGTGACTTTGTCCCAAGAGCTGGAGCAGGGGATGGGGTCATGGTGACCCCAATGCTCCTCTGCCCCCCAGGACTGCACGTCCTGAATGGTGTGAGCTAAATGACCCTGGACCCCAGAGCTGGCCTGGCTTTGGGGGGGCTCTGAGGGGGGACTCACCATAAAACACCCTGCTCCCTGCAGGCAGGAGATCTGGCAGCTCTGGTTGAAACTCCGGCAGGATGAGCCCCAGCTCCTGGGTAACTCAGAGATCTTTCTGGCCAAGATGAGGCACCTCATTCAAGAAGCCAAGAGCAAGAAGGAGGCTTTGGAGGTGACCCTGAAGAAGTGAGTCACCCCGGGGCGGTGGAGAGGGAGGAGAGGGGAGGGATGGGACCCCCACCTGCGAAGGTGCACCTAAGGAGGGGGAAACCCGGGTGCTTTCAGCATCTTCATCGGTGACCGGAGCAGGGATTTCGCTCAGAACCGCCGTCTGGGGCCGGGCTCCCTCTAGAGTCACAGACGGGATGTCTTAGCTTCTGACGGGTCCTTGCTGGGGGAAGCTCTCCAGGCAAACCCCGGGGCAATGAAGCGTCCCAGGGCCCTGTCCTCACTGCAGCAGTGTGTCACCAACTCCCTGGCCTCGCTGTCCCCAACAGGCGCGTGGCTGAGCACGACAAGGAGGTGCAGCAGCTCTGCAAGGCCCTGGAGCAGCAGATCCAGGAGCAGCTGGAGCAGGAGGTGGGGCACCGGCTGCTCCCGTCTCTTCCTCGTCACCCTCGGAGTCCTCCAGCTCCCGCTGCAGATCCCGGGGTGAGTGGCTGGGTTCCAACCTCCTCGTTGCCACCGCAGGGCAGGGCTCGGTGCCAGCAGCGCGGGGCGGAGCTGCAGCCAACGCTGGATGCGGGAGAGCGGGAGGTGCAGCGCCTGGTCAGGGCACAGGTGGAGGTGAGATGCTCCCAGCCCCTGCCCCCAGCCCCAGCCTTTGCCATGCCTGGGGGTGGGGGGGGTGTGTGTCCCTGTAGCAGCCACAGGATGGAAACCCCACCCCAGGCTGTTTCCACCAGCCCTTAGACTCATAATATCAGAGAATCATTTTGGGTTGAAGACCTTTAAGCTCATGGAGTCCAACCATCCCCCAGCACTGCCAGGGCACCACTGCCCCATGGCCCTCAGCACCACAGCTCCACGGCTTGGAAACCCCTCCAGGGATCCCGGGGACTCCACCCCTGCCCTGGGCAGCCTGGGACAGGCCTGGACAACCCTGGAAGGGAAGAAATTGTTCCCCAGCTCCAAACTAAACCTTCCTGGGTGCAATATGAAGCTCTTGTCCTGTGGCTTGTTTCTTGGGAGCAGAGCCCAAGCACCCCTGGCTCCAACCTCCTGTCAGGGAGTTGCAGAGAGTGAGAAGGTCTCCCCTGAGCCTCCTTTTCTCCAGGATTTGGAGTGAAGGCCCCAAAGCTGAACACACCCTGTTTGCAGGTTGTCACATAGGACCTCCGTTATCACCTTTGACACCCCCATCCCCACACTCTATCCCCAAAGGACCCAACCTGAGTTTTCCACTCTGCACCCTCAGGGGGAAAATTCAGCCCCAGATCTAGAGGATACGGTCACCCATCATTTATTGGGTCTCGGGGGGGGTCCTGGTGGGGTGTGAGTGCCCTTGTTGCCATCCCACAGCTGGAGACACGGTGCCACAGCCTCCACAGCAGGCAGCAAACCACCAGCACTGAAAACCAGCAGCTGGAGGAGAGCAATGTGTTGCTGGAGGATCACCTGCAGCACCTCCACCAGCAGCTCCAGCAGACCCAAAGGCAGCTGCAGAGAGCAAGGGCTGCTGTGGCTTGGGAGAACACGGAGGAGTCCAGGTGAGTAGCTGAGAGACCACCAGCTCCCTCTGAGCCTCTGCAGATTTCCCCTGGGGGTTGCAGAGGATGGGGAAGGAGTTGGATGGGACTCAGCCATTGCTGTGCTTCAGTGGTGCCCACAGTGCATATTAATCATGGTTCAGTGTGAAAAACATCAGGAAAAAAAGGCAGGACTGAATGTGTCCCTGTAGGGCAGTGCATCAGATATGGGGATGTTCTTCACCCAGAGGGACCTAACCAGGACTGATCCAAGAGTCATGGCTTTTGCTGATGTGCTCCAGACCATTGCTACACCCAGGGCTGGGGGGGAAGGACATGGTGAAGCATCTGCAATTGCCATTTTGACCCCTGTGCTCTGTGTTTGCAGGGACAGAGCAGTGGCAGAGCTGCCCAGCGAGACACCAGTGTCCCCACAGGTACTTGAGCTGGGTGTGAGGGGAGAGGATGGGGTGTCCATGCTCCAGGGCCTTCTGCTGTTTGGTTTGGGGAGCCCAAGAGCACAGCAGAGGTGGTACCTCCCCTAAGAACTTTCTTGGGTGGGGTTTGCAGGGTGCTTGGGAAGGTGTTTGGTGAGGGGGAGGCAGCACCTTAGTTCTGGTACCCCCAAGATTTTGGGCGGGTACATCTGAATCCCTGCCAGAGCTCAGCATCATTTCAGGTGGATACTCTCCCCCACCAAGCACTTTTCTCTCTCCTCTTCCTCTTCTTTTCTCTCTCTGCTGCAGATGAGTGTGGAGAAGAGTGAGAACATCTCAGAGACACGTACCAGATGGGGGTCCCAGAGCAATGAGCCCAAAGCCAAGAGCACCTACCAAGTGTAAGGGGTCCTGGGCAAGAGCTGCTGCTTCAGGTCGTGCCCTTGACAGCCCCAAGTCCTCCACCCTCCCCAGACAAACCACATCTGGCCCTTTCCACAGTCCTTTGCCACCTGCTCACCCCAGAGATCAAATCTCTTGTCCCCTCGTGTCCCTCCCCCAGCTCTACCTGGCCGAGGTCTCTGCTCGTCTCCAGTGACCATGGAGCCTGGGGAGATGTCTGCTTGCTTGCCAGGCAGGAGGTGGCCCAGGTTCTGACTTCTGGGGTGTGCACCCCCCTTTCCCCTGTCGGTGTCCATGAAAACCTCCAGAACACCCAGTGGGTAAAGAGGGCTGGGTTTGGAGGGGGGTGGAGTGAGGTGGTGGAGGAGATTTGCCCATGCCCTGCACAGTACCAGCCCCAGTGGACAGGAAGGAGCCACAGCCTGACCTGGGGACTGGTCTGATGCAGCCCTTGCCCTGTTTTCTGCCTTTTCCAGGGTCTGGGTAGTGCCACCGGCAGACACAAGCCTGGCAGGAGCTCTACAGAGAGGGAACTCCACAGAAGAGGACCCCTTCCCAGAATTTCTGAAAGAGGAACCCTCTTCTGAGCAGAGCTCTTTGCTAAGAGAGATGAATGATGCAATAGCAGCTCTGAGCAAACAGTTGAAGTCAGAGGCCCCAAACGCACCTCCCACGCATCCCCAGGATGATGCTGAGCCCCAAACGGGGCTGGTGGCAGCCACAGCCCCTGGCGTGAGCCTTGAGGTCCTGCAAGAGACTGTCCCTGGTCCCAAGCTGCTTGAAGGAAACCCGAAAGAAGGACCAGTCCCAGCTGAGCTTTGCACTCCAGACATGCCCCAGGCTGGTGGGTCCGTGGGAGCTGGGCACGGCAGGGCTCAGGAGCCGGGGACAGAGCAGGGAGAGAGCCCCGAGGAGGTCAGGAGGATGTTCCTCCTGCAGGGAACGGGGGCTGGTGTGGAGGAGCTGATGCTAAAGGTGGCTGAGCATCTGCAGGGAGCACCGGGAGAGAGCCCGGAGGCAGGGGGGCAGGCACTGGTGGAGGCGGAGGCAGAAGGATGGATGCAGGAAAAAGCAGGTTGGGAAAAAGCCCAGCCCGCAGGAGAAGCTGATGAAGCGGCATCAAGCCAGGCAGAAAACTTGGCGGCAGCCGAGGCTGGGGAGGCAGCTCGGGCAGGGGGCGCGGAGCTTGGCCCGGCTGCGGCACCGGGAGAGTCCCCGGGCACGGGGCTGGGAGAGGAGGCGGATCCATCGCCGGGGCTCTCCCAGGAGCTGGAAAGAAAGCCGGGAGAGCGCCCAGAGCCGGAGCCACCGTCCCGGGCTGCGGTGACACCGGGAGCATCCCAGGGGACCGATGCCCTCCCCGGGGGGAGGTTGGATGAGCGCCTGGGAGCGGAGGAGCGGCCCCGGGGAGGGAGCTGGGAGGCGGCTGCTGCTGTGCCCCCAGCTTGGCACGGAGAGAGCGGCAGAGCTGCAGGAGAGGGGACGGGGGTGATGTGTCCCCGGGAGGCTGCCGGGGGAGATGGGACCGCGGGAGCAGAGGGGCTGCTGCTGGCACCGTGGGCCGTGCCCCCCGCCCCTGGGCAGGGAGGTGGAGCGGGAGCAGATGTGCAACCGCTGGAGGTCCAGGGCAGCGGTGCCAACCTGCAGCTGCTTCCAGAGATGGAGGCAGCTTTGCAGCCCCCCAGCGAGGTGGGATCGCCAGGGACGCAGCAGGGAGGGGGTGTGACACCAGATCTTCAACTGCTGGAGGAGGAGGAGGATAAACCTGAGTTAGGGCTGGGGGATGAAACGGGTGCTGCTGCAGTGCAGGGTGAGGGTTCTTCCCCAGCAGAAATACCTGCAGGGAGCCCAGGTCTGGGTGGGCTGCTCCCAGTTAAGGCTCAGGCAGTGGAAAATGTGGAAGCAGAGGATGTCCAGGCAGACACAGAGCTGTGGGGGGGGCTCAGGCCAGAAGCCCTCTGGGGAGGGGAGGGTGTAGCAGCCGTGGAGCTGAAGGAGGAGGCTGAGGATGGGGCACAAGGGCAAGATGAGTGTGAGATGCTGCAGGAGCCTGTGCTCAATCCACAGGGAGCAGGGTTTGGGCAGGGAGAAGGGGCTGCAGCAGGAGCTCAGGCTGCTGAGGAGGCAGAAATCTTGGACACTCAGGACCTGAGCACTGATACCAATGTGCAGCTGCTGTCAGAGACAGATGAGCCACTTTCAGAGGAGGAGGAGCTCAAACAGACCCCAGGATGGAGCACAGAGACACATCTGAAGCTCTCAAGTGAGGCCAGCTCCCTGGATATGATGCAGAGAGAGAGAGAGGCTCCAGAGGTGCAACCCCTGGATCAGGTGAATAAAACAGAGTTAGTGCAGCTGGAGGCAGGGGGCTCCTGGGCAGACACCCAGCTGCAGGGGGTTGTCAGTACGGAAACCCCCCAGGGAGAGGAGCCTGAGGATGGGGAACAAGGGCAGGGTGAGCATGAGCTGCTGCAGGAACCTGTGCTTGATTTGGAGGGAGCAGGATTTGGGCAGAGAGAAGGGGCTGGAGCAGGAGTGCAGCCACGGGAGGAAGCTGAAATCCTGGACACATTGGAGGGCCAGAGCACAGATGCCAATGTGCAGCTGCTGGCAGAGACAGATGAGCTCAGACTGACCCCAGCAGGGAGCACAGAGACAGATCTGCAGCTTTTGAGTGAGGACAGCCTTGATACAGAGCAGGGAGGGAGTGTGACTCCAGATGTGCAACCCCTGGATCAGGTTAATCAGCTGGGGCTAGTAGAGCTGGAGGCAGGGGGCTCCTGGGCAGATACGCAGCTGCAGGGGGTTGCCAGCCCTATAACCCCAGGGGAAGGGGTGGGTGGAGCAGATGTGCAGCTCAAAGAGGAGCCTGAGGATGGGGCACAAGGGCAGAGTGAGTGTGAGCTGCTGCAGGAGCCTGTGCTTGATTTGGAGGGAGCAGGATTTGAGCAGAGAGAGGGGGCTGGAGCAGGAGTTCAGGCTCCTGAGGAGGCTGAAATCCTGGACACATTGGAGGGCCAGAGCACAGATGCCAACGTGCAGCTGCTGGCAGAGACAGAGGAGCTCCAAGTGACCCCAGAAGGGAGCACAGAGACAGATCTGAGGCTCTCAAGTGAGTCTGGCTTCCTGGATGCAGAGGAGGCAGGGAGTGTGTCTCCAGATATGCAACCCCTGGATCAGGTCAATAAAACAGAGTTAGAAGAAGGGATGGAGTGGCTGTGTGAGGGTCCCAGCTTAGAAACTTCAGAAGGGGAGGGAGAATGTGCAGCCATCCAGCTCAAGGAGGAGGCTGAGGATGGGGCACAAGGGCAGAGTGAGTGTGAGCTGCTGCAGGAGCCTGTGCTTGATTTGGAGGGAGCAGGATTTGGGCAGGGAGAGGGAACTGAAACAGAGGTCCAGTCCCCTGAGAAGGCTGAAATCCTGGACACACTTCAGGACCAGAGCACTGATGCCAATGTGCAGCTGCTGGCAGAGACAGATCACCTCCAAGTGACCCCAGAAGGGAGCACAGAGGCATTTTTGCCCCCCCTGGGTGCAGCTGGGATGCAGGAAAGGGAGCAGGGCCAGGCCCCGGATTCAGAGGCAGTTCTGGGTGCAGCTCACATCACAGACATGTGGGAGGAGGGGACTGGGGCACATGTGCCCACCACGCCTGAGGCCACTTTACATCTTGAGCTTGCCACTGCAATTGAGAGTCCTGGTCTGGAAGCAAAGCTGGGAGAGCTCACTGGTTCAGCTGGGCAGATCCCAGAGGATGCCCAGCCACTGGAAACAGCACAGAATGAGAGGGTGGCTGCAGAGAAGAGGCCTCTGGGTGAAGCTCAAGGTCTGGAAGGGGTTCAGGCAGAGAGGCTGGAGGCAGGGGAGAGGAGTTTAGATGAAACTCAGAGTCCAGGGGTGAAGCAGGAGCAGGATGATGGTGTTTCTGTGCTGGCCTCCCCAGTCTCTGAGGTGACAGTACAGAGCAGCACATTAAAGCTGGAGATGATGATGCAGGAGGATGTTCTCATTCCAGATGTGTGCCGGGTAGGTGCTTCGGGACAGACAGCCCAAAGTGAGCTTCAGGAGCAGGTCTCAGCTCAGGCAGCTAAGATGAGGCTTCACACTGCATCTGAGAAGCCACCAGATGTGATGGAAACAGAGCAGGTCGCTGCCAGACCTGCTGAGCATCCAAAACAAGAGGTGCCACCAGCATCAACCCCTCACACGAGTGGCCACCAGGAGGAGGATGCTGGGAATGATCTGTCAGGGATGGTGCTCAGAGGCAGCTCTCTGGGACATGCAGCCAACAGCAGCGTGCAGCTCCTGGGAGAACAGAGTGAAGACCTCAATGTGGTTCCACAGCAGGAGCAGCAAGAGGCTGGGGAGAAAATGAGCGAGGAAGTTAAGCCAAGCCCAGGGGAGCCAGGGGCTGGGACTACAGATGGAGTAGGAGCTGCCCCCAGGGGTTGTCCTGAAGCCTTCCTGGACCCAGACCACTTCTACAACGTGCTGTTTGTCGGGGACTCCCATGTGGGCAAAACATCTTTCCTGTACCGGCTGCACACAGACACCTTCAACCCACACCTCACTGCCACTCTGGGTAGGTCTCCTCCAGCTCCTCTCCAGCACCCACTTGGGTGATCTTTCTAATTCCCCCTCCTCCACCCCACGAGCTGCTGGTGATTGTGACACGTGTGTTGCAGCTCATGCCAAGCGTGCCACACAATCTGACACCAAGGACCAAACAGGAGCACCAGCTCCACGTGCCTGGATGCTCCTAAGAAGGCAAGGCTGGGCTGGGCTTCTTAGGGCACCAATATGGCCCTAGTGCTTTTCTTTCTCTGCCTTTCAGCCCTGTTCTCTTAACCAACCTGGTTTTACTTCTCATGAGATTCAAGACCTTCCAAAAACCCAGCTGTCAAGGATCTAAAAGCCAGAGGTTCACTTGGGATCAGCCTGATTGAGCTGCAGCCTCGGACCACACCCTTGCCACGTGCCTCTCCATCCACCCTCTGCTGCAGGGATCAACTCTACAATGCCCAAAATATCCCTTTTTCTATCTCCTAGGACTGGATTATCAGGTCAGAAACCTCGTCGTGGACAACAAGCGTTTTGTTCTCCGCCTGTGGGACTCAGCTGGTCAAGAGAGGTGAGGTGCTGTGCTCCCTGCTTGGGATGAGCTCTGGGCTTCTGATTTCTGGTAGTGTAGTGGAAATGAATGTTCTTGGCTTTGCCAAGAGAAGGAGGGGTTAAGAAGGGACTCTCCGTAGTGTGTCATCTGATAAAGTGTAATAAAGGAAGTAATTAAGATAAAAATAAGTGCTCGGGATGTTTGTGCTGCCCCTACAATCAGGACAGGAGCAAAATCCGGGGTTTGCCTCTTTTGCAGACATGCATTCCCAGCTTTCCCACTGGGATCACTCCCAGGCAAAGCCTCTTTAGACCTTACTGGTGACCATTTCAAATGCCCACAGGTACCACAGCCTCACCAAGCAGTTCTTCCGGAGGGCGGACGGGGTGGTGCTGATGTACGATGTCACCTCAGCCTGCTCCTTCTCAGATGTCAGCTACTGGCTGAGCTGCATCCAGGTGGGTGAAGCAGGAAAACTTCATTTTGTCCCCAAGGTGACTCTTAGATCAACATTTCCCCACCTGGCTTCTGTCACTGGTCAGGGATGGACATCTCAGGGTGACAACAGAATTGTTTTGGCTGGAAGAGACCTTTCAGCTCATGGAGTACAACTGTTCTCTCAGCACTGCCAGGGCACCACTGAGCCATGGCCCTCAGCACCACAGCTCCATGGATTGGAAACCCCTCCAGGGATCATGGGGACTCCACCTCTGCCCTGGGCAGCCTGGGACAGCCCTGGACAGCCCTGGAGGGGAAGAAACTGTTCTTCAGTTCCAACCTAAACCTCCCCTGGGGCAACTTAGGGCTGTTTCCAAGCCTATTCTGCTCTGCTTTAGTGAATGGGTTTTTTTTCTTGAAGGATTTAAATGCAGACACTGACAATTTTCACATTTTTACAGTGTTTCCTGGGGTGATTTGCTGATAGCATCATTATGATAATGACTTTTTTTAAAGAAAAAAACCCCACAGTGCAGAGAAACAGAAAAAGTTGAAATTGGTTTTGAAAATGCTTTTAAGTCAAGTGTAGTCCCTTTTGAGTCCTGGGAAATAAGAAGTAACTCAGGTCTTATTAGAAACTCCTTGTCTGAGATTTCCAGTCAAGTAGAAAGTCAGTGTTTAAAAACACTGGAGCATGGATGTTGCCTTTTCCAGTGCCTGGAGAGAGCCTCTGCTGGGGGATTCCTGAAGTGAAACACAAAATGAATCCACTACAAGAGTAACTGGTCTTGTCTCTCTCCTGTTGATAAACCAGGACAGATGATTTAAGGAGAAAATCAAATCCTTTTCTTAAATGCTGTTAAACTCCTTACTGGCCAAATCCACGAGCATCCTTCACGGAGCTCTGGGATGTGTCTAGTCAATGGGTCTGGCTGTTATTCAAGTGGGATTCAGACATGCTCCTGATCCTCCCTCCTTTACCTACCCAGGAAGGAGCAGAAGATGGAATCACTGTCCTGCTTCTTGGGAACAAAGCTGACTGCACTGAGGAGAGACGGGTCCCTGCAGCAGAGGGGGAACGTCTGGCCAAGGTAGGTCCATGGCTCTGCCAAAGCTTCCTGCTCACCCAGCTTAGGTGAGGGCAGCTGAGGATGGATTCCTCCAGCCTGAGGACCTGGAGGAAGGTAAAAGCTCCTGACTTTCCTTTTGTACATCAGTGATTGGTGAAATGACCCCTGAACCCATCACTCACCCCTCCCTGCCTTGCTGTCCCCTCGCCATGTTCATTTTGACTCAGCACCACCCCCAATAAAACACTTTATGGAACTGGATCTATAAGTTAAAACACCTTCAGCTCTGCTTATCTTTGCTGTGCAGTGTCACATGTCTTCCCCACATGATACAAATCATAAAACCACCAAGGCCTGTTTTAACGACATTGAAATGCTTAAAGAACAGCCTAACTCTTCAAATGGAGGTGTCTAATAGAAATGAGGTAAGAAGAATCTCTCCTTTACCAGCTTAAAGTGTATGGGATTTGGGCCAGTATCCATTGACCAGCTTCCAGATGGAGAAACCAGCTTTTTATTTCCCCAAACTGGTTGCTGGCAGGCATGAAAGGCCCAGGAACATCCAGTTATGTCTCTTTATTCCTTCCACTAAGCAGAAGACATCACATCTTGCTCTGCCTGCAGTGTCAGCCTTTTCCTAGGTGTTAAAACTTGATGTCACAGCTGCCAGCTGGATTTCACCCTCCTGTTCCAGTAAATAAGTTATCAAGTTGTTTCCTTCCTGTTTCCCTGTGACTGTCCCTGGGCTGTTGACTCCATATGTAGCTGGTCCAATGCCAGGATATTAACATTTCTATTGGGCTCTGTGTCTTCCAGGAGCACCAGCTCATGTTTTACGAATGCAGTGCTGCCTCGGGCCACAATGTCACTGAGTCCATGGTCAGCTTAGTCAGGTGAGGAATGTGCTTGGAGTTTTGCCACTTGGCCTGAATTTCACAGGCTCCTTCCTGCTTTTTTAACTCCATATCTTGGTGTGTTGCTGTCACTGGAGACTCCATGTGCTCAAACATCAGGGACAATTCAGAGCAGCGTGTGTATGGCTGGGAAGCACTGAAGAAAAGTGCTGTAGGATGTCCCCTGAATAATCAGCATTGCAAGGAGAGTAATAAAATCCTGCTCAGGATGCTGCTGATTTCTCCCTTGGTCGACTGGAGTAAATGCTGTGATTTGATTTAGGTTGGAACTGTGCTCAGCCTCCTTTGCTGATGCTTGTCAAGACAAATAACAAAGCAATGCAAAATGTAGAGGAAATAACCTGGCTAATTTGCTTCCTTCTCGCCCAGGTTGCTCAAAGTTCGTGAAGATAAATTAAAGACTAAGGTAGAAGAGGTGCCAAAGCCACCCCAGAAGAAGAAGGGCTGCTGTTGATGGCCAGAGTCCCCCTGCTGTGATCTGAAATTGCAGTGACAGGCAGAAAAGCATAAAAATAACTCTCAGACACCATCTTCACTCCCCATGTGTCTGCTTTGCTGACCTCTCTCTGGTGCTGAGAGCAGAAGCAGCTGTCACCTGGTCCCTTCCCCACTTGTCTCATCTCCTGCCACCATCCCAGGGCACATGAGCCCTCCTGGGAGACTCATTGGGAAACTTTACCACTTTCTTGTGGAGATTTAAAAAACAGGTGAAGGAAAGAGAAAGAAAATCAAGCTGGATCTGAGCTGCTGGAACAATACTGGAAGCAGCAGGGAGCAAAACCAAGTCTGGGGATCAAAGAAATGAATTCCAGGAGTCACCTGGTGTATAAAACAAGGAGGTTTGGGGCTGTTGGTGCTGCTGTGACTTTGACTCTGGCTTCACAGTCTGATTGGATTTCACTGGGCTCAATGAAATCAGCAGTTTGTCCTAAGTGCACTTTCAGAATCTTTCCAGTTAGGTAAAGTAGTTCTTCTTTATCCTGCTGCAATAAATAAGAAAGCAAGTGTTGTATTTTAGTAATTTTAAATATGTTGCCTCATCCCCCAGCAGTTCAACAGATGTATTTAAAGACTGCTTAACTGAAAATTTGGGTGAAATTTCTTTTGCTTTTTGTTGCCATTATTATTTATATGTATACTGGGGAAAAACCATAAGTAGCCAGTTTCTGGTTTATAAAAATAGAGTTGGCTTTCTAATAACACTATATATTAATATCTAGTAGTTCTGCATGTTTTTTACTGTGATAATTCAGCTTTCCAAGGAACACAGGGCTGAAGAGCCCTGATGCCTGTCTATATATACCCATGTATCTAATAATGCATTTTATTTTAAGCCCATCTTCCCTGTTTCTGCTTGGCTGTTCTATCTTAAAATAATACCAATCCAAGCATGCACTTTAAGTCTGGTGCTTAAAAAAACCCCACTATTTCAGCCTGCTCAACTCAAAAAGCTTCTGTCAACTAGGTCCACCCTGGTTCCTAGCTGCATGGCCCCGTGCAGAGCTGCCTGGCTGCACGTACACCAGAGCCATCCCTCAGATGAGCTTTTCCCTTCACCCAGTTTTACTGGGATTATGTGCAGAAGATGCTGCTGTGCCCGGTGGCAGCAGGAAACCGTTTTGATTTGCTTACCAAAGGTTGAGGTCGCTGAGGCTGAATTCTCCCATTAGATGGCAGCAAATGCAGCAAGACCTCAAAGCTGCAACTGTGAGTGCTGCAGAGAGACATCACAGAATCCCAGCATGGTGGGGCTTGGAAGGGACCTCTGGAGATCATCTGGTGCCACCCCCGCGCTCCATCAAGCAGGGGCACCCAGAGCAGGGGGCCCAGCAAGGCAGTGTCCAGGGGGGTTGGAATCTCTCCAGAGCAGGAGACTCCACAACCGCTCTGGGCAGCCTGGGACAGGCCCTGACACCCTCACACCAAAGAACTTTCTCCTTCTGCTCAGATGGATCCTCTTGGGTTCCACTTTGTGCCCAGTGCCCTTTGTCCTGTCCCTGGCACCACTGCTCAGAGTCTGGCCCCATCCTCTTGCCCCCTGGGGACTCTTTAGCTCTTGCTCAGCATTGCTCAGCTCCCCTCTCAGGCTGCTCTGCTCCAGCTCAACAGCCCCAGGGCTCTCAGCCTGGCCTGGGCACAGAGATGCTCCAGCCTCTCAGCATATTCCCAGCCTCTGCTGGACACTCTCCAGTAGCTCCTGGTCTCTCTTGAACAGAGAGCCCAGATCTGGACCCAAGACTTGACCCAAGTCAGCATCAGTAGGATAGAGATCTGCAAAAGAAAAGGCTCCCTAGAAAAGCAGACAGAAAGAAAGAGCTTGTTCCACTAGAAAACACATCTAAAAAAAAAAAGATTGAGTTTTGGACCCTCCCCTTTGAACTTGGAAAGGGGTTTTTGATTGCCAGGTCCACAGGAACACCAGTAAAGCTTGTTGGACGAGGTTGCATTTGAAAGCTTCATTCACCTTTAATAACTCCCAATCCCAGCAAACATTCCCACTCCAGAATCAAAGGCACCGCTCATTTGTGAGCTGTTAAATCTACTCAGGAGTGGTTGGAGGAAGATCAGAGTCTGAGCTATTAATAGCAACAGGGAAATGTGCATTTGTTTGGACCACAGGAATTCATTTAATATCAGGTTGTTTCCCTTCCAGCCGTTTGTAATTCTTCAAGGCACTTTATGAAAATTAGAGGAGCTGCCCCAGCCAAGCTGAGGTTGCAGAAGGTCTCAGCAGCCCAAGGTCAGAGAGTCATTTACCACCCTCCTTCTCTGATGTGTCCACCTTGAGAGAACTCAGTGAGGTCCTGAGGAGCTGGAACATCATCAACCAAAGCTTTGGGTGCTCCAGCCTCCGGGTCTCGGGTCTAACCCAGCATCCCATGCTCCTTGAAAGGTGGCACAGTTGGGGTGTGGAGATCATCCCACTTCCCAGGCTGGGATTGACAGGGCAGGAAATTCCAACCTGATAAGAGGAAGCACTTCTTTTTTTCTTGCAATGTCTAATTAAACTGCAGAATTAATGGCTGCGGGAAGTTGTTGAGGCCACAAATGTAAATAAGGCTGGAAAGGCACCAGAGAGACACCAGAACCTTCTGTCACAGTCACCACCATTGACTATGTTTAATGAAGGACTGAAGCCCATATCCAAGAGCTGGGTAAGGATGAGACCCCTTCCTCCTGCCACCTCCTGAGAGAGGAGGGGGGACTCTGGGCACCTTCACTTGGTCCACCTCCCAGCCCTTTACTCCTGGAAGCCTTTCCCACACTTTTCAGGCCTTTTCCACACTTTTTAGGGGGTTAACACCCCAAATGTGGGTGCTGCTTGTCACTTGAGCTGTGGGAACAGGCATCCGTGTCCCCATGGGTGGGGGTAAGTGGGGTTCAGGGAGGCACTGGAGGGGTCTTAGTGGGGAGCACAAATGCAGCTCAGCAGAGCTGGGAGGGGTGAATGGGACTGATGGAGCTGCTGAGGGGTCTGGGGGGCTGTAGAGAGTGATGGGTGGGTGCTATGATGGGATACTGGGGACCTGTGGGAGAGGGAGGGTCATGGGTGCTGCAGGATCTGGCTATGAACAGCTTTGGGGGCACTGAGGGGGTCTCGGGTGCTTTGGGCTCAGGCACATGCTGGGGGAGTCTCTGAAGGTTACTGGGGGGGGGGGGGGGGTCGGAGGGGGGGGGGGGGGGGTGGGGGGGGCCGGGGGGGTCGGGGGGG
>JAOEGS010010777.1:0-12037 GCA_025447755.1 Corythornis vintsioides
AACTTGGAAAATGATAAAAAAAGGAAGTTTTCAGGTAGTGGGGAAGCGGGGGGTGTGTGTGCGGTGGCGGGGAGCGGGGGGTGGGGGTCAGAGGGGGGGTCAGGAGATGATAAACGTCTCCGGGAGAGCCCCGGTGCTGCGGGTGAGGGCTGCGGGAGGAGCGGCGGCGTGAAGCCCCGCGGCCGGGCCCGGGGGAAGACGGGGAGGGCACGGAACGAGTTCTATTAGCAGCCTGCTTTCTTTTTTTTGTTTGTTTGTTTTCTTTTTCTCCCCCTTTCCTTTCTTCCTTCTTTTTTTTTTTTTTCCCTCCCCCCTCTCTCCGCCTTCACAACCTTCCCGAAATAAATACCCGAGGAAAGAAAAAAAAAAAAAAGAAAGAAAGAAATAAAAGAACGAGACGCACTGGATAAAAACGTAACTAAATTATTTAAAATTAATTTGCGCTTTAACTTCCGAAACCATTTTTCAAATCCCATTGCCCGTGAAAATAGATGTTCAGATCCGCCGTTTAATTAAGGCAGAGTCTCTGGCAGGGAAATAAAACCCCGAACGTCCCAATTTCATATTTGTTGCAATTGTATCTAAGGCAGATCCCGGCTCCTCGACACTCTGCTCTTCCCGAAGCAGCCTCTCAGCTCGCCTAGAGAAGAGTACGGTGTATTTTAAAGTGTTTTTATCTGCATATAGTTAAATCTTCTTGCTGTTCTAACTAATCTGCTGGAGAGGGTTTCTTTAGCTCTTTCCTGTCAGTCTAACTTCCCAAGTGTAACAGATGCCGCTCTCAAGCGGTCCTTTCTGCTGCTTTTCTTTATTCAGCCTCGCATATTTCTCCCCATGATCTGGGTTTCCATAGAGAGAGGAATAAAAGGGGGACCATGGCCACAAATCCCCTGCCCCATGCAGAATAAAAGAGCCTTATTCAATAGACGACCCCGTCTGGACATGGGAGAAAAATAAGTACATGCAAAGCTACTGTTGCAAGAATTTGTAACTTATTTTTCATAGACTGAAACCCATTAAAGTTTTTGGGTTTTTAAAAAAAAAAAAAAAGTTTCTGGGTTTGGACTGGTCGCTCCAACCTTCTGGCTCTGGATGCGTCCTCAATGGAAGGACCCACGTTTCCTCAACAAATAATTCTCTTTAATATCTTTTTTTTTTTTCCTCTCTCTTTTTTTCTTTTCTTCTTTTTTTTTTTTTCTCCCCCTTGCTAAATCTGTGGCATGAAAAAGGTCGCACAATAGCTGAAGGCAGCCTACCGTCTTGGGGCAGCTAGAAGTCGCTATAGAGAAAAAAACCCGCTTTGAAGTGGAGGAGCTGTAATTGTGTCGAGTCTCCCTGGCCCGGCAGGACCCCGAGTTTCTGGGGGTCACCCGGGTGCGTGGCTCCCGACGTCCCATCCCCTCGCTGGGCTGCGGGAGCGGCTGCGGTACCCACGCGTGGAGCGGCGGGCGCGTCTCCGGCGGGGCAGGGCTGGCTCTGCCCGGTTCCAAACCCACAGATTTCCCCTTTAAGAGCTGGAAGTAAAACGCGGGGTGCGTGTGCGTGTGTTTGTGTGTGTGCGTGTGTGTGTTTGTGTGTGCGTGTTGGTGTTTCCAACTGACTCTATAGGCGCCTCTATAGGTAGGGACCTCGGGAACAGAGAGCCCAGAAGCGGGAGGAACGGGTTTGTTATGGTGGCAGAGCTGATTTTATTAGATTTTAGAGAATTTTTATTATTTTTTTTTCCTCATTGTGCATCTGCGGGAGGGGAAAAAAAAAAAAAGGAAAAAAAAAAAGAGAGAGAAAGAGGTCTAAAAGGGGTTCGTTTTGATTGTGTTTAATACAGCATGAAGCTCGGAGCGGTAAGCTGTGGCTCGGTGTCATGACCTCTATATTGAAAACTTCACCTTCAACACAAGTTCACTTTGGAGACAGGACGAGTTAGATTGCGCTTGGTGGGAACAAGTGCAAATTTAAAAACAGAGTCAATCATATCGGGGGTGGGGGTTGGGAAAGGGCAATTTAACCGTTTCTGAAGCCAGGAGTTAAGGTTTTCATTGTGTACATCGAGGCGCTGAAGCCCGGGCACCCACCAGAGCAGGGCTGAGAAACTGGCTCCTGGATCTGCGGAGATGCTTTGTGAAAACCTAACCTGCGTGGGGGAAGGTTAGGAGGAAAAAGGGGAATTTACAGCGTATTAGCAGAAATTAGCCAATACCGTCAGAAGCTCAATTAGTTCCTTTTTTTTTTTTTTCCTTTTTTTTTTTTTTTTCTCCTTTTTCTTTTGCTCTCTGTTGGCTGCTCTTGAACGTGAGTAAATGCTGTGCAGGGAGAGAGGAGGGAGAGATCCCCAGCCACACTACTGCCATCTCAGAGCCACAGCCACGAGATGGACTGACAGATTGCAAATTCAAACAGTCCTAATGTAAGAATGAATTGAATGCGGCCCCCCCCAAATCTCTCCGAGCACCGGCCCGTTAGTAATAAGCCCGGCACGGAGGGAGCGTTGCTGCGGCTGGGCTGGTCCTGCGCCCGGAGAAAGGCTAGGGAGGGACAATAAAGCCAGTCCCGGGCAGAGAAAATCACAAGGTAAATGACATTTGTATTCTAACTGCTGCGGTTTCCAAAGCGTTTGGGGCGACTCCTCGCTCCTCTTCTCGAATCGCCTATTGTTGTCGTTATTATTACTAATTAATTTTATTCTTCACGTTGTTAATGTTTGAAAAATGTACTTGCTGGGGGAAAGAAAATGTCGTTCATTCGCGCACTACCACGTCATGCTCAGGTCACTGTTATTTTTTAGCTGGGTTGGTTCGTAGCAGGGATTGTCTCGAACATTTGTTTGATTCGCAGACGAGAGAGAAGAAAAAAAAAAAAAAGATATATAGATATATATATATAAAAATCCAGGAGATCTCTTCCAACTGCCCATTTTTACTGTGGGACCGGGCTTGCCGTTTATTAAATCCACGTAGTGAAACGTCGGGGTTTGTTGCGCTCAGTGGAGAGAGATGTGGATGTGGCGAGAGGGAGCCGGGGGCTGCGGCTCCGGGTCCCGGCGGCAGCCGCTGCCTTTCCCGGGCGGTTCCCAAGTGCAACACCAGCTCCTAAGGTCACGTCAGGAGTTAACAGAACTGCACAACAATGCGGATCGCTTCCCTTCTACGTAGGCACTTTCCTCACCGTGCCATTCGAACAGGCGTGATGACAAGAACGCTCTTGTTTCACCCTGCACCGAAATCCCGGGTTTGGTTTGGTTTGGTGTTTTGGTTTATTTTTTTGGCGAAGGGTGTTAACCCACCAGCCTCTCTCAGCGACCAGGGGCGATGCGGTCAGCGATGGAGCCCTGGGAGCAGAGGGGACGGGGCTCTGACTCCTTTTCCAAATCAGAGGCCATCCCGCCTGTATTTTAGAAATAATTCAAATACAATTCCCGAACGGACAGATTTCTGCTCAGACGTATTTAAAGGAAAGTGGGTTGGATTTGAAAACGCACTAAATGGCACGGTGTTTAACCTCTGGTGACTAATGAAACATCGAAGACAAATAGCTTCATTCCTTGGATGACAAATACCTGCATTGTTTGTTAGCTTACTGAACGATATCAGGTTTTTTCTTTTTAATTTGTGATTTTGTTTCCAACAACCCCAAACTATACGGGTTTATTTATCTTTTTTTTTCCAGCTGTAGCATTCCGCGTGCAAAGCATCCAGCGATGCTCCTGATCCTGCAGAAGGGTCTAAACGATTCCTGCATTTCGAAGCGCCTCGTCCTTCCTAGATTTCCATCGATAAATACGTAGATGGCACTGCTAAGTCTTGGTTTTCTCACAGACGAAATGTTTGCGGCTTGGTGGAAAGTTTACTCCCCGTTTCATTCAGGTCGCCCCAGTCAAAAGCGGTTATAAAAACCCGAACTTTCAGGCCAGGCTGTGTTGCTAAATGATGTTTTTCCTCCGTGAACCGCGCTTGGGCGTTGCAAGAAAGTGTGAGGGGGCATGAGGCTGTTTGGCTTTCGCTCGGTCACACGGGACCGTGCCTGTGCAGGTGGATGCTCGCGACAGCCCCCTTTGCTGGCCGCGGCTGGCGGAACTTGCGCCTACTTGCGCGCATGGTCCGCGCAGCAGACAAAGGCTTTGCCCACGCGTGAGCTCTCACCCTCCCCGGGAAGCCCGAGCGCCGCAGGCTCCCGCCGAGCTCCCACTGAGCTCCCACCGAGCCGGGACGAGCATCCTCCCGGGGCCCCGGCGCTGCCCGGCTCCGGCTCACCCCCGGCGGCCGGGTGATGCTGGAGCGGGGACCCCCCGGTACTCCCCTCTCTGCTCTTCCATCTGCCTCGGCTTCCCTGTTCCCGTCTTCCCCCAGCAGTAAACCCTGCAGAAAGAAGCTGAGCCCTATCCAGCCTCTTCTACCCCAGAGTGCGAGGTCCCTTGGCATCTGCTGGCACCTTTTCTCCTCAGGAGAAGCCCGGCTAAAGCCTCTGGAGGCTGCGCCAGCCTTTCCTCGGACCTTTCCCTCTTTGCTTTCCCCGGCGAGTCCCGGGGGAGAAGTTCATCGGGAGGCGGGAGGGCAATAAATCAGCGCAGTCAGTCCCCAGGACAAATGGAAGCGCACAGGGAGAGTCTCCATCAAAGCGGGAGAGGCAGCCTCTGGGCTGTGCCTTCTGCAAGAAATAAATAGAAATAAATCAAAGTCGGGGGTTCTGAGGGAGAGGCTGCGGCCGGGCCTGGCAGGGGCTGCACGGGGCTGGCCCCGCTCTGCCCGGAATAACTGGAGCAGAGCCTGGGAAGCGCTCTCTGCGAAGTTTTAAACAAATCACCGGCGGTATCGATTTGCTTGGTTGTTTTTTTTTTTTGGGGGGGGGTGGGGAGGGGTGCGTTTATCCTGCTTCAGACATTGGAAACGATCCCTCTTGGGGATGAGAGAGGAGGGCAGAAGGGAAGCGGTGCAACGCTCCCGCTATTGGACGTGGAATTATTGAATCTTTTCGAAAACAAGCGGTGTTCGCCAGGGTCCTCCACAGAGCAAAGGGACTCCGGGAGGCTGGAGCCAACCCGGGAAAGTTAAGGGTTTAGCGATGCAGGAGCTGCAGGTACCACTTTGTAGGCCCTTTGTGGAGCTCTGGGGACAACGGGGCAAGCCGGGACACACACACGCACCGTGCCCCGGTTGCTATTGCCACCCTCACTCATGGAGAGCCTCCGGATTGTCCCGGGAGAGCCGGTTCTGCCCCTTGGACAACACATTTTTGAAGTGCCACCTCCAAGTATTTTCTTATTTGCTTCTTCTCCGAACTGTTTAGAAATTACTAGTAGCAGATAAGTAAATTGCAAGTAAACCTAGTGAATTAGGATGATTCTCTATCAGTTTAATTTATGTTTTATAGTTAGTTTAGCCTTCTGATTTGATTGCCTTAGTAATGTGAATTGCCTACAGCTGCTGATGATACAGCTTTAATTCTGTTTTAAAGGTCATGTAAACATGTGCCTGTAGCATAAGGAATGCAAATTCAATTCCCTTTTAATGCTTCCTCACATTCACTTCACAGCCTTCACCTAGAAAATTAGCAGGATTTAATAGAAAACCGGTTGAATGTTATGATTTCATTAAAAGCCCCTCTCCCTCGCAGGCAGGGCTCTCCCTGGGCCACCCCACGCCCCTGACGCGAACAACGATGCTCTTCCCACGCCCGTTTTGGGGAAGATCAAAGCGGTCCCCGCCCCGGGACGGAGTCTTCATCTTCACTTCGAAGCTTTGTTTAGCTGTAGGTAAACAACACCCGGCTGGATAACCCGGCGACACTGCGAATTACTCCCCAAAGGAGCCAGAACATCAGGCAGGTGTATCCCTACCCATTAGCTTGTCCTACAGCTGCTCGTTTCCCTTACGTCACGGTGAAAGATGGTGCTCGGAGAGGCGAAATGGGGTAAAAAAGATTTGGTTTCGTTCGAGGGGGGTGGGGGGATGCAGAGGCTCTCCGCATCAGCAGGAGGAGAAGCTGTGCCGAGATGCCAAGGTGATAGGCTTAAGCGTCAGACGCCTGCGCCTTGAAGACAGACGTTTTCAAATTAATTTTTAAACGCAGCCAGCCCTGAGTTGATGAGAGATTGCTTCACACCCCTATAGTCTAAGGGAAAAAAAAAAAAAAAAAAAAAAAAAAAGGAGGAAGCGGGGGAAAAAAAAAAAAGGAAAAAAAAAAAAAGAAATAAAATCCCCTTCCCCATGTTTCAAGGGGATTTAGTGAAGTTGCTGGGAAGTTTAGCCGGGGAATCCTTTGAACGGACGGGCTCTAACGAGTGGGGAAGAGCGTCAAAAAAAAAAAGCGACTCTGGAGACGCTTTGAAATGGGAACGATATCAGTGCAAAGTGAAAACGGGTGAGGCGATTCCGACCGCCCCGTCCCGCAGGTACCCGAGAGGCTCCGGGCGAGCAGGGCCGGCTGCCGCCCGCACCAGCCTGGGGGGATCCGTCCGACCGGCCCCGCTCGCCCTGGGGACGCCTCTCGTTCCGACGGCAGGGTCACAAGAGGTACCTCTCCCCCCTGTTTTTCGTACTGGGATGTTTTCTTGCGCTCGGAGGGTGTTCGTGCGGTCACTGCACTCCTTCTTCCCACTGGGGTGAGGGAATCACCCTCCCCCGCCTTCATACCCGTCTATCCTGCCACCCCGCTCCCCACTTGCTATATGAATTCGCCCCCGGGTCCCCCTGGGAGGCTGAAGGAGGTGAGATGCTGGAAGGCACCTGCCCCCCTTTCCTCTCGGTGGTAGTGAGGAGCCCCAGCTGGGCCCGTCTCTCTCCTTTGCAAACGAGTGGGTTTTTGCAAAACCTTAATACTTGTAGTAACAGCTCATTGGTGATTCCGTTAATGTTGCACACCTCATTAAATAGCCCCAAACATAAGGAGGTTTAAATGGCTTTATTGAATTAAAAATAGCATAGGAAATCACCTATCAAATAATTATTTCATCAAATAATTAATGTAAAGTCTATACATACAGCACGAGATCCCTTTTAACAAATCTATTCCTCAAATGCACGGGGGTTTGTTTAATGGCTGAAATAACTTAGAGCAGCACAACTCGCTTGAAACATAGAGCCACACTCCTGCACTTCCTAATATGTTCCTGTATGTTTCCCTGAGTGTTTTTCTTCCTTATCTTTTTTTATATCTGAAGTTCTATTCCCCTCCTCTACTCCATGTATTTGATCATTTTTTCAAGTCCCTTGGCTGAACCAATCTCTTTTCATGCAGAGGATAAAAAGAGAAAAACTTCAAAGTAGGTTCAGGTAATTAACAGCTGAGGGGAATATAATCTAAACCATAGGCCCTGCTTTGCACCCAGGTCTGCTTTCAGAGCCAGCCGGCAAGGGAGTGCCTATTCCCTATAGCATCCAAATCTGCTTCCTCTGAACAGCTTTGCCAGGCCTCCAGTTATCACATCTGCATTTCAAACACCATGTCTCTGGCATTAATTATTAATTAGCCTACAGTCACCCCAGAGGATTTAAGTTCCAGCCTGCACATACTTATTCATTGACCTCTATCTTAGTTTTTGTTGGAAAAAACCCACTAGAATGCTTAATAATTTCCTTTCTCTCAGACCCTCTGTTCTAGTTTCATGGAGGGGAAACAGTATATTTTCAGAGATGGAAAATCACAGGGTTGTCTAGAAATTTGTTTAGAGCAAAACGCTATGTCAAGAGTTTGAACAAACCGTTTCCAAAGATTTAGAAGGAATTTTGAGTGAGTGTTTTTTACCTTTGACGAATGAATTGATGGATTTCCCAGCACTGAGAGGTGGAGGGTGCGAATACAATGCGGTTTGGCTCTGTGTGGAGCATCATTCAGGGGTGCACTTGAAAAATACAAACTGGATTTAATTACCGGGTAGCACATTTATATGATCAAACTAATGCAAACGTTTATTCGAAAGCTCTGGGGTTATTCTGCTGTTGACACTAGTAAAAATGAAGAAAAAAAAGAAAATATGCTGTCGCAAGGCACAGTAGTAGTTAGGCATTAAATATGCACCACGTCCTCAGCAATATGGGACTGAGGATGTATATTTTGCAACTGTTTTGCATCGTTCCCAAGGTAGTTTGGAAGGTGCTCTTCAGCCATTAGAATAAGTACATATCTTACTACTGCTTTCTTGGCTGTTGTGTATCTTGATATTAAGGTTCCAGAAGCAAAACAAGAAAATCGGAGTAATGAGGTAGGAAGGAGGTTACATGAGTCTCTTTTTTTTTTTTTTTTTTTAGTGCTATAGGAAATTTGAAGGGATTGTTACAGTTGGGATGAGTTATCCACTGGATACTGCCTTTTGTCAGCCTATTTTAGTACCACAATGTCCCAGTCTCCCTGAACGAACCCTATTGTAATGCCTCGTGCAATTACCCATGGATAAACTTCCTTAAATATTGCCAGAGTTTCTCATTTTGATTTGTGGTGTTGCTATCTGCAATACTCGTTGAAACATCAAATATTCCTCCACTTTGTGTCCCAAAGAAATGTTTAGTCCATAATCACGAGGTCAGCCTGGTCAACTTCTATGCCAGCCTAGAACTGATTTTTGAAAGAATGTAATTGGTGCCTAAGACTCTTTTGAATGTCTGTTCAGGGAAGAATGTGGAGAAGAGGTTCTGATGCACAAAAACTGCCAGGCTGGCTCAGTAAACAAACCCACATCTATTTTTTTTCTTCCCCCAAACTTCAGCTAAACCAGCCCTTACTGTAAAACCCTCAACCTTGTGTGCCTGCATTTCAGTAAACGACCACCTGGAAACAGACTTAGAGACCCACCCTCCTGCCTTCCAGGAGGGATCTGTCTTCTTGACTACCCGGAGAATTTGGAGAGATTTGACTTGTTGCTGCTCTTCTATTCTTTTCACATTTTTATGAGCAGATCTGGGGAGCGTTCAACGTTAATTCAGGTACCCTGAATGATGCTTACATACAATTTTAACAGCAAAAGTGCTTCTATGTCAGAAGGGAGGAACAGGCAACACTTCACCTTTCATTTCCAGAAAGATGATTCCTATTTATAAAAGAACAGAGTGTATCTTGATGCAGAAGAAAGGAGTAGATCTAGACTTTTTTTTTAATATGCTGCTCAGGACCTTTTAATCACTTCTGCCCTGATACTAATACCAGTAATAACAGTGATAATGGAAAGGAATAAAAAAAATAGCCTAGTGTGAAAGCAGAGCTGGTATCTGTTCTTTGTAAATGTCAGAATGTTCCCGAAATTAAAACTTTGCTGTTAATGTAGCTCTGTACTTTATGAATATTGAAAAGGAACGAGGACTAAATTTCTTGCAGAGCAGAGATGTTGTTTTAGAAAACAAATGGCAGGGTGGCTTGATTTGCAGGGATATATCTGGGGGTGTTTTTAAAGACTGAGGGCTGTTGGGTTGGCATCTCACTGGTTGGAGCCCTCTGGAGCTGTTGCTTTCATTATTGACTGGGATTGCAGGTTTAACTGGGTCCTTGACATACAGGTTCCACAGCCCAAGACTGGAAAACTCCTGTTAGCAGTGCCACTCAGCTACCTCTTTTTTTTTTGGTTGTATTGCCAGGAGTGTGGAAAGCATGAGCATACATAGGCAGTGGGTTTGACATCTTCTGAAATATTTGTACCTTGTTCTTGTTAGGAGCCAAGAATTGCCATGAGTGGCCTATTTATGGTTAATTTTGTATATATTTATATTCATAGTTTTACTTTTAAACTTCAGTGTTGTACTCTGCTGGTAGACCTAACCCTTGGCAAGTCTGGAAATGCTTTGACCCCCATCCTTATTATACTCTTCACTTTTTTTTTTTTTTTCCTTTTAAAATAAGGCTTGTGGCAGCCTTGCAGGAGTGGCTAAAATCCACAGAGGTCTGAGCTGTAACTGCATTTAGGATCGTGAATGTTTCACATGCACATGTCTCGAATTCAGATTCATAGGTTGCAGATCACTTCTTATTTAGACAAGCCACATGGGTAATTCTGATTTTCAATTACTTGAAGAGTGATTATAGTAAAAGACTGTTGATTTCTCCTGTGTCTAAAGCCTGTGGATGTCTCTGGGTAAAGCCCTGGTTGCTGTGTTGAAGGAGTTGTGCCCATCTGGGCACGTGCTTGTAGGTGGAAAAATATTCTTGTACAAGAGTAGGTGGAGGGTGATGGGGATGTTACTGCGTCAACAGGAATGGGTTCTTACTAGATTGAGAAGAGTATGGTGGGGCCAGAGCTTCAGCTGATGGAGATGGGCACAGGAGTATCAACATTTGGGGAGCTGGGCTGAGTTACCCAAACTGGAGACTTGTGTAGTTGAAGGGGAAGATTGCATGAGTGATATCAGAGTTAGCTTGTGTCATGTCTGAAATTATCTGAGCCTGTATGAGGCCTTTTGCCTTCTTTATTCAAACTGACCTCTGATGTGCAGAGTCTGGTGCTGCCGATGTCAAGGGGGCAGGAGCAGAGGTTAGAAGTGGAGTCAACAGATGCTTGTGACACAGGAGGTGTCACAGATACCCAGACTGTGACAACAGCCAGGGAATGGGGACTTTTGTGTGGCAACCACTACACTGCAAGGTGTATACGGACTGAGTGAGAATGTGGAATTCCACCCTGAGCTCTCTGTAAGGCTCTGTGCTCCTAAACTTTCCTTTTTACCACCTCAGTCCTAAAAAACCCACTTATAATATCTCTGGACTCCTCACTGACCTCAGCCCGGCTCTTCATGGAGTCAAACCCGCCGTGCTGTGTTTCTAAAGAAGGGTTGGAGTGCTCTCAGCTCCACCTGGCAGTGCTCCAGCCCACAGCCCCCCTGCTCCCTACCAGAGTGACCTGCAGCCAGGCTGGCATGTTGGCTCCTGCTGGGCAGAGCCTCGCTCCGCGCCGGTGGATCCTGCCTCTCGACCTTCCACCTCCACCCCAACACCCAGGTCATCGTGCCTGCTGGGGAGGGTTCTCAGGGCCATCCTCTGCAGCCTCTTCCCAGCCCGGAGCCTCTTCTCTTGTGTGTAAAGTTTTAAAAGACTTTATGCAGTTTCCTTTCCTCCACCATACATATTTTTCTTTATAGTTTAGATTTTTTTTTTCCTCCTCCCTCTCCATGCATAAATCACTGTGCCTTCATCTACTTTGCCGTGGGGCTGAGTCCATCATGGAATGAGTTTATGGGGCCAGGCTGACATTTCAGGTAAATTGTCACAGTTTGGGTGACTTTCCATCAGCTGGGCACTGAGCTCCTTGGTCTCTCACTTGCCATACTGACTGCAGTGAAACTCTCTGTCTCCACAGTGTGAACAGCATAACTGAAACCTGTTTGTAGATGTAAAGCAATGTGGGCATGGGAAGAGTTAGAGCAGTGTTTGGGATTGTTTGCCTGCTCTTATTATTGATCTAAGTTTTATATCATAAACAGAGTATTACATATGTGCCAGGTAGTGGCTGCCACCAAATCACATCTAATGATCCACATTAATCTAATACCTACATCTAATCTAATACCTAATCTAATCCCACACATCAGTGGTATTTGTGTTGGTAATTATGGAGTTAACTGAATTGCTTTAAGAGTAAAAACTGGCATATAAAAAGTTTCTCAAGATAGGAATGTTTTAGTTAGGGAAGAATACGCTCATTTGGAATATTTAAGGAAACTGAGGTCGTTCTTATGTGCAGGTGAGCTTAAGATTAATAAAATAACCTCCTGAAATGAAGCTTCTCCATAAATGCTGTTCCAAACAAAATGTGATATCGCACAACACAGATGAATTCTTGGAATGCTCCTGGTTTTGCCCTCTGAAGGACAAGCAGCATGTGCTGAGGCATTTGCAAACTGGAGAGCTGTGCTGAAGGAGCCTTCTGCTGCAGCTTCAGCATCTGCCAAGCTTAGAAGGTATTAGAAGTGCACTAGAAATGCACTGTGGCAAAATTAGCACTGCTATTAACAGCTTAATGTCAGAACAACACCATGGGAGAAAGTCAAATTCTCTTCTCTTCTCTTCTCTTCTCTTCTCTTCTCTTCTCTTCTCTTCTCTTCTCTTCTCTTCTCTTCTCTTCTCT
>JAOEGS010010777.1:12625-25666 GCA_025447755.1 Corythornis vintsioides
TCTCTTCTCTTCTCTTCTCTTCTCTTCTCTTCTCTTCTCTTCTCTTCTCTTCTCTTCTCTTCTCTTCTCTCTTTTCTTCATTTTTTTCCTTGCTATATTATGTAGAAAGGGAAAACATACTTTACCTGTTACAGCTCTAAATTCAGCTCTAATTTAGCACCACTAAGAAAAAGTATTACTTTTTTTTTTTTTTTTTTTCTAGTCAGGAGGATCTTTTTTTAATATACTTATTGCTAGAATGGTGGCAGCGGGATATTTTTAACAATGAAATAATATACATGTTGAAAAAAAGAGCCTCAAATGTCAGCTAACATGGTAATGACCTGGCCCTGTAGGAAATGCAGCTTTAATACCCCTTTTCCAAAAGATCGTGTATTCAGTTTCATTATTTTCAACTAAGATTCATGGGAGGCTGTTTCTTTTAATATCCTGTTTTTACCTACTGATGAGATTGGCTTGAGTGTGTAAAATATAAAATACTGATAATTAGACCCTCATCTTTGGCAATACAGAGTTTCCATTCTGTTCTTTTTGCTCAAAAGTTGCCTGTTTGTCTTCAGTCACTACACTGTATTTTAAATATTATTGATGTAGTGAAAAAAGGGAATCCCCCTCCCCCAGCAGCCGCACTACAAAGCTTGTTGTACAGGGACTCCATTAATCCTACATTTCCTAGATGGTATCTGAGGCACAGTGGGTTTCCACAGAAATTAATTTGTCCTGACAACAGGCCTAAAGATTGGAGTCCAGGGATCACTTGGCAAATTCCCTTTAAACTGAGCACAATAATAAACAGAAAGCTGATAACGACAGTTCTGAAAGACCACACAGAGGAAGGACCCTGAGTCGAGTCGCTCGCCGTGGATCTGCAAATACCTCCAGTAACCAGCAGCCAGGAGCTTTGTGCTTGGCAGCAAAAGGAGTGCACTGATTTCTGCCCAGTTTAATAGCACAGCACTGGGCAGAACTGGGGGAAGTTCCACCCAGCACTGGGTGTTTTTTAACCCTTTTTCTGGAATAAGAACAGAAGCTGGAGACTGGGGAGGTTTAGCCCGTTCCTAGTTAATATTTATCCTAATGGCTGCGTTTTGCATGTCTCCCATATTTTAATCCAGCTCTGATCTTCTGAGTCCACCTCACACGTGTGAACAGGGACAAAAGTCGGGTAATAGGTGATGTTAATATTTCAAGGCACGAGCCCAGAAAGTTCGCCATCTATTCTAAATATATTTCCTTCAAGGTTGTGCTGGTTTTTTGGGTTCATCATCTTCCACGGTGTAATTCCTCGTTAAGATGAGTAAAAAGCATTTTAGACAGTTTTATTGCTTGGGTTTATTTATCTTTGCCTTTGGCACATGTTTAAAGGCTGTTGTTTTCTCAAAGTTAAGGTGCAGAAAATGGCCATGTTGGGCATATATATTAGTAAAGTAACCAAATAAACGAACATTCATTGGATATTTTAGAGCTTGTCAAGAGGAGAGCGTTTCAACCTCTGATTTTTTGTCAATTCAGAGTTTTAATGATAATTAGGATTTGTGGTGTGTCAGTAAACCTCTGCCAGTTACATTTCTGAAAAAAAAAAGGTGGTGTCATAATATTAGGAGTTAGGACTGAGAGAGTGATGCTAAGTATGATATATGCTGAATAACTTCTCCCTGCTTAAGTATAGGGAAGGTAACAATTTACATGATGAATCAAAAAAGGAGGACAATTAAAGAGTTTGGTTCTTTCAAGGTATCTTGGAAGTGAAGTCTACATTTTTTCTCCATGCCCAAAATGCATAATTAAACAGCAGCCTCTTGTTACAGAGAGGGCTACATCCCTGTGTTAAAAGAAAGGACTTAGGTGTGGAGGTGCACCTAGGTATGGAGGTGCACCTAGGTATGGAGGTGCACCTAAACAGCTTGAGTTATGTTTGATTGCTTTTCATAGCTGAGCTCTTCCTCTTAGGATGAAAATTTGGCAGTGGAGCTCTCCACAACATCTCCAAATCCACCACCACCCCTTAAATGCAACGCCTCCTCCTCAAGCTGTCCCACGTGCAGAAGCAGGCAGAGGCTGGAGATGAGCAGCAGTATGGAAGGTGGGCATGGGCTGTGCCCAGGGAAGGCAGGAGTGGGTGAGGGACCCAGCTCCCATCCCCTCCACCTCTGCTCCGTGGGGGGTGGCAGGATGCCAGTGGCTGGGTAGTGATGGGTTTGGAATGCTGCTGCCCTTGGTGTTTGCCCTACAGAGAATTTAGATAGAAAAAAAACCCCTAACTTCTGTCTTACATGCGTTTCTGGCACCAGTAATGACGTGGGGCAGGGCAGCACAGCATCAGACTCACAGTTTAAGAGCTTAAGGAGCTGAGAGGTGGGGCTCCATTCTGCTGCTGCAGGGGGGTGTGTGTACCACACCTCCTCGCTGCAAAAGAAAACCTTTCTCTCTCCTCATTGGCCTGAAGTTAGTTTGTACCCTGCGAGTTAATCAATTAGAGCCAACGCACTTTGGAAATGAAATGCAGGATGGGGAGGGCAATCTGTGTTTGTCACACTTAAGGAGCTCCACTGAAACGCAGAGGATTTGAAAACAACCACTTTTAATGCTCTCTGGCTCCTCTTTGCAGAGCCTGGTGCAAGAGCAAATTGACTTGCTGTGCCTTTTAGTTCTGTAAAAGAACGAACCGAAATACTCCCCTCCACTTTTTCTATCCAAATCCCTCAATGCATTTCAGTGTACAAGCCATTAAGCTTTTTGAATTTGGATCAAATCAGGCATTTTTTCCTCCAGCAGATAGTTCTCTCGCCTGCTTTATCCATTTGATTCGAAGGATTGTGTATTATTTGATGTTCTTAGGAGATAAACAATAAACTTTTGAATATTTTTTTTTTTTCATTTGAATACAAGCCTAGGGATGCTTCACCCTGCATCCTAAAGCCTGATTTCCCCTGGGACTCATTATCATGCAGCTCACATGTTCAGTCACCTACACTGTTGAACTTACTATCAAATAACCTTCGAAACGTTACTAGTTATTACGTGTCAGAGGGCAGATTTATGATAAACTAACTTTGAAACAAAATAATGAATTCTCAGCGTTCTGTTTCCAGCAGGATTTCTGGTAAATTTCTTGGATTTAAATTTTAAACCAGTGAGTTGCTTTTTTTCCCCTCTTATTCAATCATATAAAGCAGCTCCCTCCCCTCATGAAATGCCTCCTTCCTTAAATATGGTTTATGATGATTTGAGCACTGCCTATAAAGAATAAAAATGAGAATGTTTTTCTGTGAGCCACCAAACTGCCCAAAGGAGTTCATTTGTGATTAAACTTTCACAGCTTTCTAACTCAGTGAAAGTTAAATTAACCCTTAGCAGAGGCCACTGGTGTCCCAATTACAGCTGTGCAATAGGTGTTGGCAAACCAAAATCTTTTCCTCCTTGCACTTTATTTTATTGCCAGTATTTTGAGGTGTCACGTGAGGCTCTTGCATTAGAGTGCCAAAAATCTGTCTTCTCAGAAAGCAGAAACGTGGTTTATGGTGGAGAAGAAAGGCTGCCCAAGAAGGTTTTCCAAAAGGGCATCCTGAATTTTTCAGCCCCCAAACCCCATTTTTAGGGATCTCAATAATTGGCCATTTTTTTAAGAAAGCTGAGCATGACTTTGGGGGATCTGGAGACACTTGGTCTCTTTGCAGTGGTAGCAGGAGCAATGGTGACTTCTAAAGGGATTGTATCAGAGGGAGGAAATTCAGGTAGGTAAATGCTATATAATCATCTTGGAGGTGATCAAGAGCCACAAACATCTGCAGAAGGAACTTAGACGTACGCTGGGTCAAAAATTAAGTCTGGCTAATTTGGAGAAAAATCAGTGTAGCTTTTCTTCGTGTCAATGGAAATTGTCCTGATGTGTTTCAGCTGAGTATCAGGCAGATTAATGCCTATAGGATTTTAATCTTTGACTAGACAAAGTCTAGGCTTTGAGATACTGCTCGGCTGTGATACTGCACGGAAAGTGCCTGACCCAGGCTAGCTCTGTGAAGCTGGGGGATAGAGCCACCATCTTCAGTGCTCTCTCTCATCTCTTTTGCTCCACTCACTGTGATTATGGCTCTCCAAGGGCATTACAGGCAAAAGTTCCGGATCAGGCTGTCTATTAATATTTATGCAGCAATTTGGGAGGTGATGCATTGTTAAAATACAAGTTGGAAACACACCAAATTTAATCACTTTTAGGACTAGAAATTAGCTATTTCTACATCAGAAAGAAGGTGAGGGGGGAGCTATCATTACCACTTTTTTTTTTTTTTAATGAACTTATTTGCCAGTTCTAACACTGCTTGAATTACAAGGGCAATAAATGTCATTGTGTAAAGTTTTTCAAAGGAGTGCAAGCTATATAAGTGGATTTCAGTGTGAAGTGGTGAAGAATATTTAAAATAAATACATACTAGGTGGGTCTGCTGATCAGTGTGTCTCTGTCTTCGTGTGTAAGGACTGTGTGTGTGTGGAGGCCGTTGGGATTTGCCCTTTGCTACTGTGCAATTCCTCCTGCTTGGACATAGAAAGAGTATTTTTATCACTGGTATCGTTTCATTTTTGCAGCTGTCTGCTCACATCAGGTTAGTAATATAAACTCTGTCAAAGAGCAATCTCTCCCTTCCCACAGGCTACAGAATTCACAATTATTATTTAGAACTAACCTCCTAAGAAAGTGTTTGTTACTTCAAGTGTTCAAGCCCAAAAAGAATTGTTAGCTATTGTTATCTGAGGACCTCCTACAGTCCTCCCTTGGTCAAATAAGGCTCCTTTTGTTTTCAATAGGAGGTTTTTCTAAGAACAAGCTCTGAGCTTTCATGCAAGCAAAATAAATCCAGTGAAAGAAAATATTAATTAAAACATTTGAAACCCTCCTCTCCTGAAAAAATGAGAAGGGAAATGTTCAAGAAGAGTGTGGTGCTCAAATAGAGCACTTTTTCTTTTCTTTCTTTTTCCCCAGCTCCCTTGGCTTTCTGATGTCATTCCTGGCAGATTCGTTAGCCTGGCTCCATCACGTTCTGTTCTGAACCATAACGTGATGGGAGATGATCAAAGTGAGAATGCTAAAGGCTTAGGGCACTTAAAAAAAATGTTCTATTCTGGAAATTCTTCTAAAACTATAAACAGATTACATTAAAAATCTGTGTTACTGAACACGGTGGCTCATCATCCTTTTTTTAGAAGGAGCTATTGAGAAGTTTGGGTAAACAGCCTTGAAACCTTTATCATGGCAGGCTGAAAATTCCTCTGGAATTTTCGGCAAGCCCAGCCCCTCTGAAATGTAGTACAACCCATTTTCTGCTCTTAGGTGTGTTGGTTTAATCTTGATACTTGAAAGTGGTAAGCACATGGGTCAGATCACCCACTCCTGCTAATGGACACCATTCCATGGACTTCGGTGTCCAATTATGCCAGCGAAAGATCTGACCGCTGCTGGGTTTTATTTCCTTATTTTTCTTCTCTTCCTGATCTTTGACCCTTTACCAAAGGAATACTGTCTATAATATGATAATAATACGAAATCCTGCACTCACTTTCTAACAATATATATCCCAAAGAACAGTGAAGATGCTCTTTTCTTGTAGGAAAAGCATGATGAGCTGCTTCAGCCTTGTGATTTTTGCCTTTGCCTGGCACGGGGGTGAGACTCGGGTACCTCTCGTTTGGCGCTGTGATGGAATATTAAATGTTTTTGCATTTCCACAAAACAACTGCTCTGTGGGATGAGTGAGTAAATAAACTCATTGGCAAGTCAACACAATGACAGGAGGCCATTCTTCCTAATTTTAGACGCATTTGAGTGCTCAGGAAAGTGAGAAATTTTTGAGTTTTTAAGGGCTGCACACTCCGGTGCTCTCAATCAGCGCTAGGATGTGGCTGAAGCTGGAGACAGAAATATATAGGCAGGGTGACACCTTAGGTACATAATGGAGCTACACGAGAGTGTAAGAAGGATTTAGATCTCTAAGCAGGATTTGACTATCTATTTTGATTTATGGGCTGAATATAAGTGTGTATTTTAAGGAGCCATTAGAGTTTGTGATTTGAAATATGCAGAGAGCTTCCCCCTCAGCCTTGTGGTGTAGGGAAGGGTGACGCAGGCTCCTCGCATAGGCACGTGTACTTCTTTAGAGCAGAAGAAATGGCAGAGAATAGTCTGTAGCAAGAAAAAACCCTTTGCTTTGGACTCTACACCAATCAAGTGCTGGAGAGGTCAGGAATGGCATGATCCTTCACTCACTGAGGTGCTGGCTGAAGGAAAAAGAGAGAGGGAATACCTGTGCTGTGCTTTGCTGTAAAGCCTGTATTCCATCTCTACTTTTAATACAAATCAGTGTTGTTGCTGCTGGTGAGGCCAGACCAATGTTTGAGAAGGGCTGGGGCTTGCAGGTACAGCTAAAGGAAGGCGTAGCAGGAAGGAGTAGATGCCAGGGCACTCGGCCAGAGCGTGGCTAGAAATTTGGATGTACTACATGTTGTGAGAGGCATATCAAGGCAACCACATGAGAGCTGGAGTGAGAGATTTTGGCACCTCTCAACCTCCCCTGTCCCCCATCCTGCTGCTCCTCTTCTTGGGTGGCGATGGCAGTTGCAGCTGGTGACCCTCACTCGGTGCCCTCTGGCTCTGACTTTGCTGCAGCTCTTATCATTCGGACAAACGCTGCTCTTGTTTACAATAACCTAAATTTGGAGCAACCCCTCTGCCATTTCTCCAGCGCAAATATTGCCCTCTGTGTCATTCCCATCTCCTCCTTCACACAGATGGAGCCTGGGAGGGAGGGAAGGAGGGAGGGAGGGATGGAGGAAGACTGCTCCGTGCAAGTGGCTGTGCATTGATCTTTACAGCCCTGAGCCCTGAGTGACTGCTCTGGCCGTGTGTTTGATCTGCCTAGATGTGGGAGCTGCTGTTGGTCTTTTCCTTCCCTGTAGTCTAACAGCACTTCCCAGCTCTAAACCTGGCTGTAACACAGGAGCCATGGCTGCAGCTCCACAGTTTCTTTCCTCCACCTCATTATTGCTGCTCCAGCCCTGAGAAAAGGCTGCCTGGCCATGACAAACCGTGCGCCGGATCCGTGATTTGTGTAAGCTCGAATTTTCCACTAATTCACTTATATATACTAGATGGAAAACACAGCCTCGGGGCTGCTATAAACCCTGCTGCTGTAGCCACAAAGGGCCGTCCTGCCAGCTGGGGAATCGCTGGAGCATGCCGAGCACCAGGGCTGGAGGGAGGATGGGAAGTGAGTTGCTGCACTTGTCACAGGAGCTGTGGTGTGGGAGAGGATCCAGCCCCTCTGTGCACCACCTACAGCCCTATCAGGTCCTTGTGCCTTACCCCGGTGTGGGGATGTGCTGCTTGGGTCAACAGCAGCAGTGATGGTTGTGTCCTGGCCACCACACCAGCTCTGGGTGGACGTTGGCTGCCCCAAACCAGTCACACATTTGGGTTGCTGGTTGGAAGAGGTCGTGGCTTGCTCTTTTGCAGCCTCGATCCATCCCGGTGCTTTGCTGTGTGTTGTGGTGCAGTTCTGCAGCTTCAATTCACTGTATACCCCACCAACAGAGAATTTAAGGGTGTTTTCTTTTAAGAACAGTGAGTGCCACGTTGGCTGACTCCCCAAACGATTGCTTGTCTTGTTACAGATAGCTGTTGACCTGCTCCTTTAATGTTTCAAGTCTGCATCTAACCGCTCTCTTAAGCCAACCTACTTCCTTCTTTTTTTAATGAAATTGTCCCTTTAGCCTTTTTCCTGGGCTGGCTTTTCAAAAAGAACATTAGAAACAGCCTGCTCAGTTCTTTCCTCTGCTAACATCTTGCCCAGAGCTAACTCGCAGCCTCACTCTGTCAGCTGTAAGATATAGATATACTGTTGTCTTAATTACTCATATTTCTCCCGCTGCTCATAATTCTGCTTGTTCCACCAAAGAGCTCTTCAGAGAGCTTTACCGCTTCCCTCTCCCTTTCTTTGGGGCTTTAAAGGTTGTCAGATATAGAAACGATCCTTGTTGCAGAGCTTTGGTGGTGACAGTGTCCTTTGTGGAGAAGATTTAGGGGGATGGGAGCACTAAATAGGAGCTCTTTCTAGCCTACATCTCTGCAGAAGGGGAGAACACATGTCGTGCCACCTCATGCAACGGCGTCAGGGAGCGTGTTGGGCAAATCCCTTCTCTAATGACTGGTGAGGAAGCTGTTTCTTCTGCAGCTTAAAGTGTAGATGCTGAGTGTCAGGAGTAGGGTTTTCTTTACTCTCTCTCATTCTCTCTCCAGCACTGACTACCCACTGGCTGTATCTGGCCGACTGCTTTTCCTCTAAAAATTCTGTTGAAAAGGGACTGGACACTTAAAAAAAAATAACTGCTGGGCTGTAAGGCAACCGTGGTCCTCTGTGGTTTCAGTTCTCTCTTTTAGGATTATATGCCACTGTTGCTGTTATCTCTATTAATTAATCTGTCCATTATTGCAAGTATTTCATGTTGAGTAACCTAGAGCAGACCGACAACGTGACATCCATAGGTTTTTGGCAGAGATTTGAGCAAGTTCTATCAAAGAAATGAGCTTTTTTTGTGGCTTATGCCTTTGGCCAAAGTCCTTCGCTCCTGGCTTTTTGAAGTTCCCCCTCAATTTGAACAGATCTCAGCTTTATACGGTAAGAGAGTTCAGTGGGAGAATGTATCTTAGTATTCAGCTGGTTGTCTTAGTTCAGCTGGCTGACAGTTTCAGGAAGCACTACTCCGAGTTTATGTTAATTGCATAAATTACCAGCCTGTCAAACTGCTGTGGCTGAGCCTGTTTCCATCAGCTTGTTGAACTGGTGGTGTGGTTGGAGGTGGGACTGGGCAGGGTGGGTTTTCCACTAGCAGGGCTTAAGCCCTCCACTCTGTGTGGTTGCTTTTTAATGATTATCTGATGAAAATACTGTGCAAGTAAACAAGAAGAAAGGTTTTAACATCAGAAGAGTGAGGGAAAATAGGTCTTCAAGTTAGTGCAATGCTCTTAAAGGGCTGGGAAGGATTAGAGTATCTGTCTTGGACAAGTCAAGTTTCATCCAAAGTCACATGAACTGGAATGCCCAAGAAATCCATGCTAGTGATAGCTCATTTCAGACCATTATCTATAAGAAGCTGATAGTCAGGGAATAACATCTGAATAACTGTCCTGGCTTCAGTTTGGGTTCATTATCACCAGCAGCTGCTGGCCCAAGCAGTTGGGAGGAGCTGCAGCTGGGAGAGGCCACAACCAGAATAAACAACCAAACCAGCCAATAGAATATTTGATACCATACTGAGACATGCCCCTATATAAGGGGAGGGGCTGAGGTAAGGGTTCTTGTTGTCACCTTGCTTCACTGTGTGGCTTCAGTGTGGCTGGAGCATGGAAAGTTGGCATCTACAGGTAGAGCCTTCCTGGCTTCTATTACTTGCTTTATATGTAATTTCATTAGTACTATCATTTTTTTTCCCTTCTTTGCATTGTTTTATTGAATTGTCCTTATCTGAACTGCTGGGGTCTCACCTCTTTTTCTTCCTCCCAGTTGTTCTTCCCACCCCACAGGGGAGTGTGGGGGGTGGGGGGTGAATGGCTGTGTGGTATTTAGCTGCCAGCAGAGCTCAAACCATGACAGTAACTCCAGTTATACTCCAGCCTTGAGATTGGACAAGAGGACTGGTGAATTTAGCCCTGTTAAAAATCCAGCCTCCCTGACATTTGCCACAGAAATTTACTTGTTGCAGAGCAAACGGATGCACAGTCTGTGGTGCTTGGTACAGGCATCTGCACCTCTTCTGTTTGCAGAGTGAGCACTGCCTGGGGGCAGGTTGTCCAAACACCTTGTTTGCCTTTAGAAGCAGGCACCAAGACTCCAGAAGGAAGGTGCCTGGGCAGCTGGCGAGGCACTGGGGCCATCAGTTCAGCCTGATGCTATTTCAAGGGCTGGTGTAGGTGGAGGCTGGAGACAGCAGGTGGCAAGTGGTTCTTTGCTCTGTGTGCTCAAGGTTTCCTCTTGGAGCCCAGCACTGTCTCCTGAGAGCAGCTCTGAGGGCATGGTGGCTGGTTAAGTAGGTGGTCATGCAGCTGCTTTGGCATCCAGCCCGTTCTGGCAGCTGCTCCACACCGAGCAATTTCCTGCCTGGTGCAACTTCTGCAGCAACACTGGACAAACGACTTGACCTTGTGCCTTGAGCTCTCCCAGCATAAGGATGCTTCCCTAGGCACACCTCCCTGCAAACCCCAGGGGCGTTAAATGCAGTAGGTCTCATGACTGTGTGGTACTTGGATGCCATGGTAATGTAATTAGCTGCACAGCAACCTTACTAAAAATGTCCTTGCTGGAGGAGAGGATGGGGTGGGGGGGGGGTGGGGGGGCTCTCTTAGAGGCTGGATGTTAAAAGGGGAGGAAGTTTCCAGAGCTCTGGCTCCACCACACTTGGTAGGTCCTTCAGTGCAGCTGTGAGCCCAGCAGGTCAGGGTGCAGTGGTTGCTACACATGTCCATGAGAGACACCCGACTATCTGCAGCACTAATAGGTTATGTAACAGCCTTCCACCCCCAAGCAAGCCTCAGGAAATTGGGATGAAACTCCTTTTTTTTTTTTTTTTTTTTTTTGAGCTGATGTGTAACTTACAGTAAACTTCAGGGAAGCATTCCCGTTATGGGCATGTTCCCTTTTTCTCTTCAATGTTACACATGGATCCAGGAACTTCTGTGCTGCTTAATCCAAAGGAGAAAGGCAGAGGGTTCTCTATGGAACCCCTCAGAGAGCCTCGGTGAAGGGAAGTTGTGCTGCTGATTAGTTTATCTCTGTTACTCTGCCAAACCCCAAGACTCTGGCAGCCTGCATCTTTCTTTTTATTTTTTTTCCTTTTTTTTTTTTTAATTCTCTTTTTCTTTTTTTCTTTTCTTTTTTTTCTCTTTTCTTTTTTTCCTCTCTTTTCCTTTTTCTTTTTTTCCCCCTTTTTCCTTTTTTTTTTCTTTTTCCTTTTTTTTTTTTTCTCTTTTCCTTTTTTTTCTTTTTATATCATTTCAGTCTTTTCCCTCCCTTCCCCTCAGAACATCCCCTGATTGCCCAATGGGATCCATACTAACTATGAGGACAGATACCAGCATCCACAAGCCACAGGCTCCTGAGCTGTTTGAGCCCTTCTCTGGAGCAACTGCTTGTGAGTTGTCTTTGGTGTTTTTCAGTGCACACTCCAGCTCTGGTTAGCTGGAAGTGATCATAGAATCACATCACCAAATCCTTTTCTCAGCTGTATCCTCACTACTCCAGCAAGGAAGAAATCTGTGTCTGTCATTTAGGGTTAACCCTAAGTTTGTACCAGAAGTGGTAGGCTGTATTTGTGTGTTAAATGAAGAGTAACCAGAGAGCTACAAAGGAGGGTTTTATGGAAATATTCAGAGCATTTTTTTAAAACTGAGGTGTGATAATGCAATGATGTAATGAAGGGTCAACTTGGATTGGGTGGGATTTTGGTGGATTTCTTGATTCAAATTTTTTTTTGGGGGGTTTTCTTGTGTGGTGGGATGAGGCAAAGCCAGCCATATTTTCCATCCTGATGAATGAAACGGAGATGAAGGAGTTTAGCTGAGATTGGCTTCCCTTGCAAGAAGGATTGTTCTTTGTTGCCTGAATCGTAATTTTAAGGCATGAAAACTATTTGTCAGAAAAGAAGCATTTTAACTCTTTAGCTCTTGCAGCCTGATTTTTGCAAAGTGGAAAAAAACCCACAACTAACCAACCACACCAAACCTCATCCCCTGAAGTTGATCAGAGTTTGTGGTGGGTTCTGTTAAGTCTATAAGGTCACCTTGATTACTATAAATCAATGTGGTCCCAACAATATGTTCTTGATAAGACAGCCCATGATTTAATCCAAATCTGTTTAATCACCTGTAAACCACATAATTCAAATATACTCTCCAAGGAATCCAGTTTTATATCTGTACTGAGGGGAGGGAAATCTTGTGTTGTCACAAGTCATGCTGACATCAGTGGGGTTTCTTATTGATGTAGGACTTAGTGCTGGCATGTGCAATTACAGTAAAATTTGGGGTTTAGCAGATTTGCAATCTGATATTTTTATTTTTTTTTTTTAAGGAGACAGTTGCTTTGAGGTGAGTAAATGAACTCTGGGCCATGTCCAACCAAATCTCTGACTAAGAGTTGAGCCCAGTGGCCATTCCAGGGAAAGCATATAGAATGACCTGGAATTATTTGTTGTGCAATTAAACAACCAAACAAACCAACTCAGAAATGTTGTGTTTATATATTTGACTTAGAATTTACACAAAGTGCAGAGACAGCCTGTGGTCCTCCCAGGGCATGCTGTGTGGTTGCAGAAGTGCTTGAATAAAAAGAGAAAGTCAAACAAAATAGATGAGTGTAAGCAGCACGCAGGCTTTGCTGCAGTGTTACTGGTTGCAATTTTCACATTCAAGAGCCCAGTATCAGCTCACACTCTATTTGTGCAGCCAGTTGTTAATGTGATGCACATGCAGCTCTGTGGCTGGATGCCTTGGAGCCCTGGCTCTAAAAAAAAACCTGCTCCAACCCATGGGTAACTGTAAACATCTGAGTAATCCTGTTGAAGTCAGTCCATGCATCCGTTAACTGTGCAAACTAATCCTTAAGAAAAGAGAAAAAAAAAAAAGAGGGGGGAAAAAAAATGATGAAAAGGGCAGAAAGAAAACACCATGCTTTCCAAACCCATGAAACTCCAGACGTGCTTAAAGTGAAACACAGGAATAAATAAATAGTGCATGGTCTGAAGGGCCAAACCTCGTAGCCAGGGTTTCTTGGTTATCCAGTGAAATCAGAACATGAACTTTTTTTTTTTTCAGCTTGCATGCTGTAGCACTTCTGATGCATTTCTGACTTGACTTTTTTTTTTTTTTTTTTTTTTCCCCCCCCCCCTTTTTGGCCCTTTTTCCGCTTTTTTTTGGTTTTTTTTTTTTTTTAAATAGGACCACCCATATATAAAAACAAAAAATTTTTTTTTGCCTACTTTTTCAATTAACTCCACAAC